>MJUU01036887.1:28304-40690 GCA_002080025.1 Modiolus philippinarum | reverse complement strand
AAACAAAGGTGTATGGTTTTTACGAAATACTTGACATTCAAGGGGAAATCGTATATTTATATTATCCTTTTAACAATATATTCGTTATAGAGAGAGTAACTGACGATGAGTTATCAGACTTACTAGAAATGTATAGGAATCAAAAGTATAGAACCAGAGATACACGCTAGTGTTATGTATAACCCGTGTTATGTACCAAGTCCTAATTTACTTTAACCTATAAGATTTTTGTTTTACTTATGAGATGCTTAAACCGCAAGCAACGTAAAAAATGTGAGTGAACTAAGACCTCATTAAAAATCTAGCCCGTTTTACCCGTCTCAACTGAAGTGAATAACAAATCTTACATGGTTGTTTTTTTCGTTAGTGCCGTAGGTAGTAGTTAACTATGGGGAAAAATCTGCAGTTTTCAAAAAACGTTTTTTGAAAACCGCAGATTTTTTCCCATAGTTAACTACTCCCCTAGATGTTTTGTTTTTTGCCGTTTTAACCTGGATATTGGATGTTGTCTCCTTGATATTTACCCCATTTCCTTTTTTTCATATTTGAATACTTGTATTTTGATTTTAAAGAATATATTTATTTGTGTAGAGTAAAATTTAAAAATTCCTCAGTTTAAAGAAGCTATTGAATGGTTGAAATATTATAATAGGATTGATATAGCCTCTGGAAGTTCATACGCCATCAAAAAGAAAAACAAAATTCTATTGAAATGGGTTAATATTGAAAATATTATTATTAATGGGAATGGAGAGTGATTTCTGAATTTAAAATTAAATAAATAAAGCTTATTTTATTATCTTTTTTTTCTGAAAATGTGTTAAATATGAAATTGGTGCTTATATTTATAATCGACATATATTGTGATATTATATGCTATTTAAAATTGATATATATTATATGTATTTGATATGAAATGATATGAAAATAATATATTACAAAAAAAAACTCTTCCAAGTAACTGTAAAGCTTCAGTCTTGCCTTGGCATTGGTATAAGCGGCTATGACAACATTAGTGCGTGCCGATTCTTCGACGAATTCTTCTTTATACTGGTATCTCATCTCAACCATCTCATTGCTGACGAAATTAATACCCATGACAAGAATTTGGTTAGCATGTCAAAGAATTCTGCAGGATCACACACGTATTTGATTTTTGGCAAGTTGCTTCTCTGTCCGAATTTACCCCCAAAAAGCTACTAATATTCAACATTAATTAAGCCAATGTTCGTAATCCCGGATTCTTCTTAATATTGTGTAATCAAGAAGAAGATTCCCTGATGACTCGGACCAAAACAAACTCGGACCATGAAAAACCCGGACCATAACAAACTCGGACTACACAAAGTCGGACCATCACAAACTCGGACCATAACAAACTCGGACTACTACAGAAAATTCAGAAATGGCAGAGTATATGTACACAATAACATGATTATAGATAATAATAGTATGAAACATCGTTTTGTGTAAAATTGATGTAATATATATATTAAATATTTTACAAATCCGATGTATTATAGAACTTGAGTTACTGTGGTCTAGTGGAACACGGATACCTGGTGCACATCTACAATATATAATTAAGTTACTGCATAAGTTTCATGAAATTGTAATCAGCGGTTTAGGAGGAGTAGTGGATAACGGGTGGTCACCATATGGTTTGCATTGAGCTAAAATGACAAAGTCTAAAACATGTCAAAATTCTGGGAAAAAAATTAATTATTGGAAAACAAAATGTGTAGTGCACATCTACAATATGTAAATAAGCTCCTACATAAGTTTCATGAAATTCCAATTAGTGTTTTAGGAGGAGTAGTGCCTGCTTTTGGGTACAGAAAGACGGACCTGCGGACGGAAGGAGGGACGGGTGAACGGACGGAAGGACGGACGGACGGACACCATGAACACTATATACCTCCCGCAAAGCGGGAGGTATAATAAGAAGAGCTGGTATGACATAAGAAGCGTGCATAAGAATTTTAGGTACATCTTTTTATTTGCCTATGATATAAACATGCAAAATATTAACATGAATAAGCGGGAATTATGTTGAAAAAGCAACAAAAAATTTTCGATTTGCCAGCAGGAAGAATTCACGATCGTACAGGACACAGCCAATGATCAAATAAAGATGAACTAGTCAATAGGGCACTGGTAACCATGCTGGTGTTTTACATTTGCATTTAGATGAACTTACTCTTGTCAATGGGGCACTGGTAACCATGCTGGTGTTTTGCATTTGCATTTAGATTAACATTCGGATGATCACATTTGATTCACGTTGTAGAGTATGAAGCGGGCGGTAGGAGCCCAACAACATTGATTTACCAATGTCTTTGTGCAAGCTGAAGCAAATCATAGTATAACTTTTGTAAAATAAATTTATTCCAAAGTACACAAATTTTGCTCTAAAACTTGGATAATTTTTTTTTTTTTTTTATTAATATACCGCGACATTTTACACTTCGTGACGTTTTTTTAGTACACTTTCTATTTTCCCCAAAATATTTAATGCTACAAAATTTATATGATTGAAGAGATGAAACTTTGACGCGAATCATGGTATATTTTTCTTTAAATTTAGTTGAAAATTTATTTGTAAAATACACAGGGAAAAGTTTAGTGTTTGAACTCAAAAATTTATTTCTAAAAATTGCATGAGCGTGGTCACATCAGTCAAAATTTATCGGCACTGTTAAAACTCTTTCCTGCATAAATTATATATGACCATAAAGCCAATACATAGAGCTTTATACTGATAAAATTTCGTAATGGTAGGATGGAATTTGACAGGTAAACTAACGAGTTAAAGTTAGCCAATTTTCTTGATTTTCATTGTTCTCACGCTCATTAATCATCGATAACTGTCATTTGTTTATTGGACGGTTTCTCGATAATTTTACGACCTCTAAACACAAGAAAACAACCCCTGGTGCATGTATTACACATTTTTAATTAGGATTTCATTGTTGTGTGAATGAAAATTTAATGTTGTAAATATACGATAAATCAGCTTTTCGGCGAATTTTTAGAATAATTTTATGTTGAGTAAATCAAAAGTTACAGCGGAAAATCGTAGCCTGGACACCGCTTTTTATTCGATCAAACTGGTTTGTTAAATAGTTTCATATCCCTGTTATATTAGTCCCAGACAAAATGAACACAGAATTGTCAGCCTACAAATTTCCTTAATAAATTGATATTCTTATATTTTATTTATCTTTTATATACATTTTATGATTTTATTATGCATAATTTGTATATCAAAATTTTATAGTCCGAGTTTGTTATAGTCCGACTTTGTAATGGTTCGAGTTTGTTATGGTCCGGGTTTGTATTAGTCCGACTTATCCGGAAACCAAGAAGAATACCTTCCTTCTCGTGGTACTCTCGGATGAAGGCACAGCACCAAATCAGATCCCATTCATTTTCATGTAATAAAAAACAATGCTAAAAAAATTTTATGATTTTTCCCAAATGTGTGCCTGGTGAACTTTGATACATAAATATATGCTCTACTTTATAAGTAACTTTTTCCCACACCTTCAATGACAAATATAGAAATGCACAGCTGATTTCTACTTCCTCCCAACAACTCATGTTTACAGTATCCAGGAAATAGCTACATTACCTAATATAGTTCTGGGTCCTCCATACATTTCTATGTCAACTATTTCAGAAAAAATGCACCTATTATCTGAGATGATACATTGGAAAATATGAAAACACCAGCAGTTCCAAATATTTTACTGTGTTATGCTTGGTATGATTTTTCAAACCTTATCAGTTTCTATATGGCACTATTTCCCTGGTCTGTCTGAATGCGGAAGGATCGATTTACTGGAGTGCCCCCGGATGCACCTCCATTTTTCATAGGTTTGACACCATTCTGGCCACCCACTCGCTTTCTGCTTCATCTTCAGGAAGGTATTCACATAGTCGGTGAAAAGTCCTCAAGTTTTAGTTGTTGGGTCGTATTGTTCCGTGTCAAAGTGCCACACTTCGTATATCTGTTGAATTACATAACCTTTTTCTGTAGCTTTTTTGATTTCGTCTGTCATCCACGTTCCGATTTGTGCGCGTTGCTCATCGGTGTGTTCTAACGTTGTCTGTTGATGGATTTCGGCACAGATTTTACACAATGTAAATAACAATTTGTTGCTGATTTTGGCCGGCAAAACTGGAATGTAGAGTCTGTACATTTGACGAGTCCTTCGTATTGTTGAATGTTGATGAAGTTTTCTGTGATGATCTCGGTGTGTCCAATGGGGATTTTCCCGGTTTTGATGATGTATGGATACAGTGAGGTGAAGTCTGCGTGCAATACGTCCTGGTCTTTTTCATACAGTTTGAATGCTTCGGTTCGTCCACCATAAAAGGCATCTCTCGGCTCCAAAGGAGTGATAATTTCGACTTTTTTGATAAAGTGTCTTAAACTTTCATTTTCTCGTACCTCTTTGTCAAACTCGCGTTCCCATTTACCAATGTAGATGTAACCTTGGTCTTCCAAATAACGTTTCTTTTCCAAGGTTCGTTGATGAAAATCGCCCATGGTCATGCCATTAACTTGATTGACGGTGCTTGCAATATAGAATGTAAACATCCATGCCAGCACTTTCCGTTAAACTCTTGAACCTTCTTATTATCTTCTAAAAAACTAGTGACTCAAATTCAACTCAGCTGTACTTCAATGTGTGGAAGGTTCCTAGCATAGATTGGTCTTTTTTAAGTCGAATGTTGTGATTTGATTTCCGCGTTTTGTGGCTATTTTAAGTCATTGTTTCTCTGTATTCTCGTTTTGGACATGTCCTTGGACTAAGATGTTTGTAAACGCCAATCCTTTGTTCTTTCGGTAATCTACTGCAGTTGTTTTAATTAGGTCTTACAAGAAAATTGTTGCCAATGGGAGAATACATGGTGAATAAAAGGATATGGAGTAAATGCACATGAGACAAAGTCTCTACAAATACATGGTAAAAACAAGCAAAGGAACAACGCTTTTATTGTTGTTCTTCATCTTGAAGTCACCACGAGGCCTTCAACAATGAGCTTTGCTCATACCTCAAAGTAAGTTCATGACGGCCCCTAACACCGGTTTAAGCGGAATTCTTTGCTAATTGTCGAGCAACGCTACATCCATGTCTTTCTTGGTCATGGGTGCGGGATTGTCAACAAACATCAATTAAACTGGGAAAGTGCTCTTACAATCACTGTCATCCTTTGTCCGACAAAAGCACTAGTGTCTTAAGCTAGTGGACAACTACAACATATAGACAAACACAGGGCACTCATCAAGTCGAATGTAAGAAAACTTGGCGTTATAAAATAGTGAGATGTGGGCACTTAAAACAGGTGGTCTGGATTACATTTCGAAAATTACAAAAATAATTGCCAAAATTTGAAAGTATCAATAGTATATCCATATGAGAAATTCTCTCACGCACAAGTACACCATAACTGAAAAATATAGAGAGCATACATCTCTCGCACGGGGGATCGTTTTACGGACTCCACACTGCAGGAGAGAGAAACTCCAGTCGTAAATGGTGAATAAAAGGATATGGAGTAAAGGCTTAAGAATTAGACTCCTTGTGAGAAACATCATTTAAGGTACTGACAGAGAGATGAATGTTTACTTATAGAGTACTAACATGAGTGCATATAGTTGCATACTACAGAATTAGAGTGCAAAATAAATATATCTAAAGTAAGTAGTTGTACTAATGCGGTGTTAAAGCTTTCTTTCAGAAACTAAATTTACAGTAACTTCGGTATTTGTTAATTAGCAAAGACTTCGGGTGACACAATAAATTTATTTGAATTAAAATTAATTTAAATGAAATGGAGTCAACATTAAATAGGTTGTGCAGCCGGTGTTAAGTAAAATAACAATACGTAGTTAAGATGCTTATTGTATGCTTTGTTCTTTTTCAGAAAAGAGAAAGAAGCTTCTAGGTATGTTTTTCTGTTTTCTGTATTTCTCAGATGCGACGTTTTGTTGTTGTCGTCGCCTGGGTAAGTATCGGTGTCGTAAAGAGTCATAAACGAATGAAATGATGGAGAACTGTACTGTTAACAATTAAAGGCATATCCTACTATTGTTTCTGCGCATTTTGCTACTGCTTTGCTACCTTTATGACGTCGCAAAATTCCCAAGAACTTAGCTTTAATGTTTTTAGGTTGGGTCCCGCCGCAATATTCAGTATGCCTTCGTCATATACAAATATAACGGTCGGTATCAGGCGATGGCTGACCTTGAACTTGTATGTACTGGTTTCCGACGTTTTTTAACCTGGCGGTCTGGGAACCAGTTTGTTGACACGTCATGTACGTCGTTCATCGAAAGAAATTAGTTTAAATATTACCTTTTCACAATGATAGTAAAAGAAATGAATTTTATATTTTCAAAAGGCTACACGAATTTTATCTAACGTACATAAAATGACGAAAATACGTGAGAACATTCTGTAGATAAATGACATGAATGAAAATTAAGCGTTGTCACTTTGACTTTGTCCTGCATTGAATGGTTTACAAAGGTTAATGGATGTTGTAAACCCCCTCCTATTCAAATTTTCCAATATCAAAATAGTCTAGACCCCCGAAGCAACAAGCCAAAGAACAAGGTAACCAGGCAGGGTGCCGTAACTGAGGCAGAGACACTCGTTTATCTTTTTTTCAATAAATAACGGATTTGGGATGTGTACTATAAGATTTGCCTTTTTTATCGACAGAGCTATTTCAACCATGTAACCATGTAACTTAAAGGAGGTATGTTTTTTTTTATTCTGGACAGAAATTTTTTTAACTTGAATCAACAATTTTTGTTTCAAAATTAGCATTTGGGGGGGGGGGTAGAAAGCCTCCTTTATAATATTTTTTCATCATCTTTGCAGTCAAAGGTAATTATTTTTTTTAACAACAAACAACAAAAATGGAATTGAGGTATTACTATAAAGAGGCTTGTTGAAGGCTGGGGTTAGAACTATCATTTTGTTTTTCAGATATAATTATATTTTTCCCTGATAAGAGACAGAAGGGAATACAGCATTTTTCCAGACCCCCACCTCAAATTAATATTTTTGTAATGATTGAATGTGTGAAATATTTTGGTGTTAGTAATCACCTTGATAGACTATATGCAATATATCTATTTGCACATCAATGTGCCCTCTCTGGAAGAATGATCACAAACAATGGCAGTATATATAATTGATAAAGATAAAACAATTAATTTAGTATATAAAAGGGATGGAAGTCAGTGACCACATACACATGCAGTTTGCTGGGACGGCTCACAAATTTTGATTTATCACTTGCAATTTGTCCATGTTGTCTTTTATCTCTTTTTTATTTTATACAGCTAAGAGCTTAGAGCAATTCAAATAAAATATTAATACCAAATGAGTATTCAGAACTCATTAGCCAAACAAATTTGAACTCTGTATTAAGATTTTCAAAACTGAAACTAAAGTTATTGACCAAAAACAAAGATTGTTTTTGGGATAATTTAATACAAGTGACACTTCTAATATGGTAGTACTGCAGTATTTATCACTTTTTTTTTATTGAGCCTCCTTGCAAATATTTTAACATTTTAATTTGAGAACTTTGCTCTCAAGTAAGAAGAAACAAGAAATGGATGTCGACACGACATCAAACCGGGTTTTCCTTCCTTCTTAGAGAAAGTAGAATAACTGAATATGTGCTGATACCCCTCTTACTCGTGAAAAGTGTCTCTAGAAACCACAATATATGGTCAAAAACACCTATCAATTCCTGTGTTCAAAGGGGCATAACTCCCGGAATAAATTGCAGCGCCAAGAGCGCATGATACGCCCATCCACTGTCAACTCAAACTTTATGGCATTGTTTGACCACAACAAAATTTTGATTAAAAAAAATCAAACAGAATGTGCCTTACCAAGATGTAACCATAACCATAACATATCAAATTAATATGTAAAGTTAATGCATAGAAAAGGTGTTAAAAATAAGTTTTTCAAAAAATATTAAGTTTAAGGACCATAACTGTCCACAAAATCATTCCACAGGAACCAAATTTAAACTTGATCAGTAATTTATAAATATACAATGATATACCTTAAATCAAATCAACATGTTCACTCGTTGTAAAGAAACAGTGGAGAAACTGATGTTTTTCACAAATTTACTTAAGTCCAAGGGCACAAAATTAACCAATCATGACCACACTATAACTAGTTCTGTATATCAACTAGATACACTCATATACCAAATATCAAATCAATATCTCAAGCAGTTACGGAAAGAAACTCTGGAAACCTATATTTTCCAAAATTTTACTAAGTCCAAGGCCCATAACTCTGTATTAAATCCACTGATGATGACCAAATTCAATCTTGATCTGTATTTCACCTACATACATTCATGTACCAAGTATCAATTCAATATGCCAAGCGGTTACAGAAAAAAAAACTCCGGAAACCTATATTTTTTCAAAATTTCACTAAGTCCAAGGGCCTTAACTCTGTACAAAATCAACAGACTGGAACCAAATTCGAACTTGATCTTTATCTCACCTAGATATACTCATATACCAAATATAAAATCAATATGTCAAGCGGTTACAGAAAAAAAGTCCGGAAACGAAAAAGTTAAAGGACGGACGTACGGAAGGAGGGTATACCATAATACGTCCGTCTTTCTTTGGGCACCATGAAAAATTCCCGACAATATGTACATCTACATATGATGTCCTGGCTATATACAAAGTTTCATGAAATTCTGTTGAATAGTTACAGGAGTTTGGCTTACAAACATATGGTCAAAACACATTGATTTCAAAAGGGCATAACTCCTAAAAATAAAGGGCTACGCTGAGCGCAGCATGATACGACCGCAGCATGTCGTCCACTGAAGTTTGAAAAAGTGTAATTTAAAGCGAGTATGGACAAACGAAAGAGCTTGACACAATAATTAGAAGGACACAATAAGGAGATTGACCCAGTAATTAGCTGGACACAAACTAGGGAAAATAAAAATTAGCCCTAATGACTCCTTATGATTCCTCTTTGACCTTTTATAGCTCAGAAACGGTAAGAGCTACGCAAAATCTGTTGAAATACTACTGAAAGCTTACATCAAGAGGAATCCAAAGAAAAAAATCCCATCGAAATCCGATGAAAAATAAAAATTTTAGGTTATCTGTAAATTTATGATTTTGGCCCCCTTTGGCCCCTCATAGCTTGGTAAGGTAACAAGTTACAAAAAATCTAATCGTAGAGCGCTATGTTAATTTTTCATAAGGAATCCTTTGGAAAAAATTGAATCAAAATCGGACTAAAAATAAAAAAATTAAATTTTTGAAATTCCCCCGTTTTGGGCCCCATTTATCTCGTGAACGGTACATGCCACGTGAAATCCGTTGGCATACTCCAGATTGGAAATTTTCTAAGGAGTTTACTCAAAATCCGATAAATAATAAAGATTCTACAGTCAAATATGTGAAAACACCTAATTTAACCCCTTTTGGCCCCTTTTTCTTAAACAGGTGGGGCCACAAACCCGAAATTAAAACCCGGGATTGCCATTATGCCAAGAAACCATATACCGAAATTTGAAGATGATCCGTCCACTAGAAACAAAGTTATGCTGGCCACAGACTGTGAAAACACCTACTTTAACCCCTTTTGGCCCCTTTTTCTTAAACGGGTGGGGCCACAAACCTGAAATTATAACCCGGGATTGCCATTATGCCAAGAAACCACATACTGAAATTTGAAGATGATCCGTCCACTAGAAACAAAGTTATGCTTGCCACAGACGCCGACGCCGACGACTGCGCCATACCATAATACGACCGCAAAATTTTTGCGGTCGTATAAAAATTGCACGATGAAAAATCCCTGACAATATAAACATCTACACATAATGTCCTGGCTACATACAAAGTTTCATGAAATTCTGCTGAACAGTTTAGTTACAGAGGAGTTGCGCTTACAAGATCTGGCAGCCACCAAACCGCCGTACATCACCATTTCAATAACTGGATTTCCCAACGGGAGAACCCAGTAAAAAATCTTTATGGCACCAGGGTGCAAAAGCCAAGTAGCAACTTCATGTGAGAACCAGTTTAATTTAAATTGAATGTGGACTGTATAGAGTTACTGTATAGGGTCCTAATATTCCTGAAAATTTCTATTTATTTTCTTCCATACCTAAGGCCATACAAAATTAATTAATTGGTTCTCAGGCCATTTTTCATTGAAAAAGATGAGGGAGGGGGGTGATTTTTTTATCATTTTGTTTGCTAAAAAACAGATGAGGCAGCTTTTTACATTGTAAAAACCACCAAAAATATATAGTGATGGAGGTGATTTTTTATTTTTTATTTTTATTTTATTGAAATGGCAAAAAATAGGGTCAATGAGGGGCTTTTTTCAAGCCTCCAACTAGACGAGGAGCCTAGGAAATGGGAAATAATTTAGACATTTTCAATATATTTCAATCAGTGTGACTTTGCCCCTTGACCTGATTTCCATCACAATCAATAAATGAGTTATATTTTAGTACCCGATAAAATATAATTATATATCCAAGTCTAATTTGATTTAGAAGCATTTTTGGGATAGCATCTGTAAACCATCTAAAGCTTATATGTCATATCTCTACATGCTCTAGTATCTCAATTATGGACTTTGTTTTTTGCTTTTGTCGTTTCAGACTTTAAGTAAGCTCTAACTGATCTTACTACATGTTTACTAGATAGCTGTTCTATAATGTTTCTATTTGTTAAGCTCCTTCTTGTGTTGTATATCAGATAACATGTACATGCAGTTATTACATACTTAGTGAAGATATGTTCTGTTTTGCTCATGTAATATAGCCAGAAATGAACAGTCCATATCATATACCCAGTCTGATATGACCATATAAGACCGCCTTGTTTTGAAATATCCATATCAGCCGGGTGATATGGCTATTTCAGCCTCAGTGTGATGAAAAGTCCTAATTGGACTAACGTGTACCATTATTGTTCTACCTCTTACAGTCTCTGAGAAATGTACTTAAACGCACAGCTTAACTAGACGTATGGACATACAAACGGACGGAAGGACGGACAAGGGTAACACTATATGCCCCTTCCATATTTGTGGTCGGGGCATAAAAAGAAGAGAAATAGGGTTAAAGTCAAGGAGACAACCTCCCATCTCCAAGTTCCTGACTTGGGACAGACAAAAAATTGTGGTGTGTTAGACCTTCTTACAAGATTAATGCTCAGTTGACATTTTTGAGGTTATTATTACATACATAATCCCCAGTCAGACTTGAACTGACAACTCCTTGCATAGTAAGGTGTAATACATTTTACTATAGGGATGTATAGCTTTTCACCTCAAATATGACATTTTGATGTTACTGATTACCTCCCATGAATGAAATAAATAAAACAATTACGAGTTCTATTTAAGATAGAATGGACTATGTACAATGAACAGTAATTTAACTTTTAATTAAGTTGTAGTGAGAAAAATTTGTGAGTTATCTCCCTGTATCAAGTTAGTTATCATTAGAGGATACAGAAGAGGTTCCTGGGAGTAGGAATCACCTTTTTCTACAAATTTTAAAAAAATTTAGCAAAATTTAGACAAAAATTAACAACACTGGCATAAATAAAGGGCTACACCGTGCGCAGCATGATACTATCACTAAATTTGATTTGAACAAGTGTAAAAACTATAATTTAAAGTGAATGTGGACACAGTTAAAAGCTTGAAACAGTAACTAGGCCGACACAATAAGGAGCTTGACACAAACTATGGAACATAAAAATTAGTACGAAAGCTCAGAAACTGTAAGAGTTATGCTAAATCTATTGACATACCATATGCGACTTGTGCAATGCAGGGGTTGGCGAGGATCTCGACCACATCTTTTTTGACTGTCCTGTCTACAACGAAATTCGTCTTAACTTCTCCTGTCTATTTAATACCGAACACGATGAAGGCCTAGGTTTCAATTTTTCAGAACTGTTGCCTGCTGCCAAAGTCCAGTTTTTAGACGGGGACATTGGCTATCTGTTAAATAGTGATGAGGGATATTTTTATGACTCTGTAGGAAAACAATTTTTAAAAGAACGTTTTGATCTTAGACATAACTTAATGAACTAATGATTTTAATTTATTCGAATTTTTATCAAGTTTTAACTTTGTTATATTTTATGCCGATATGTATTGATTTGTGTTCTTGTGATAATATTTTAACAAATGTATATTCTGTGGACATTGTGTGCATAATTTTAACTATGTTGTAAATCTGATATAAGATGCGCCACTACTTCTACCCTGGTAGTTGGCGCCCTCGTTGTAAAGGGGTAGTTCTAAATAATATATATATATATA
>MJUU01036887.1:12077-25475 GCA_002080025.1 Modiolus philippinarum | reverse complement strand
CAAGAGGGAGATACTCCTTAGTTTTAAGCAAAATTTACTAACTTTAACCAAACTATGCCTGAATCATTACTAGGGTATCCCGTTTCAAAATTGTATCGAAGAGTCTGTGGACCAAACAACATGGCTGTTGTTACTAAATATAGCACATGGGAGTAAATTGCTGTTTTTAGCAAAACACTCAAAACTTTTACAGATATCAAACATCTGATTGAGCAGAAGTGTTCAGCATTTCTACCTGCATTGCAATTTTGAAGACAAGAGTAGACCCTAATAGATGTCTCGCCCGTCCCTGCTTGGCATCTGAATTTTTAAACAATAGCTGACCAAATCAGAAAGACTGAATATGCTCACTAACCTGTGAAATTTAATACTGTAAACCGGGAAATTTTCGTGGCAGTTTTATTTTCATGTTTTGAATGGAAGCGCGAAAATAAAACGGCGCGAATATATTTTTCTATTATTGAAGTCAATGGTCAACAATTTGGCAGCGCGAATTGAAAACTGCGCGAACTAAAATCCTGTCACTTTACCGCGAAATAAAGACGGCGTGAAAATTTCCCGGTTTACAGTATTAATTCACTGACAAAAGCCTTTTACATGTAGCAGGCCATTATGTACTTCCCAAGACAAATATACAAAATGTCATTGACCTACCACAAATACATACCGAGAAATTTATAATGCTCACTAGACCATGAAATTGAGGTCAAGGACAAAAGTCATATGCCAGACTGACATGTACTACCTAAGACCAACTTCATACTAAATATTATTGACCTACCACTTAGTTATTGAAAAAATGGACTTAATCAGAGAAACTTAACGTGGTCACTAGACCGTGAAAGGAAAAAAGTCATATGCCAGACTGACATGTACTACTCAAGACCAATATTATTGACCTACTTCCTATAGTTTTTAAGAAATGGACTTAATCAGAGAAACTTTACGTGGTCACTAGACCGTGAAAGGAAAAAAGTCATATGCCAGACTGACATGTACTACTCAAGACCAACCTATATACTAAATATCATTGACCTACCACTTACAGTTATTGAGAAATGGACTTAATCAGAAAAAACTTAACGTGGTCACTGCACCGTGCAATTGAGGTCAAGGTCACATGATTTTATGCCAGTCAGGTAGCACTTGATTAGAAGTACCACTGAACCAAATATGATGTTCCCACATCAAAGGGTTTTCAAAATATTCTGTATCAAGTAAAAGTTAATGCACTCGCCGCCATACTTTGCATGCCTATGTCTCGCTTTCTGCGACTTTCGTCGCGGGCGAGACAAAATTCTTTTTCGTAAATTTTCACAATTCTAATATTTTTTATTTTTTTTAAAGTGTAACAGATAGAGGTAAACTTTAAATTGCAAAAATGTTCAGCATATCACGATCTACATACCAGGAAAATTTGAATACCCATGCAGGAGTTATTGCCCTTTATTGGTCAAATTTTTAGTAATTTTAGGCATTTTGCCTTGTGTATCAATAAAGGGCTATGCAGAGCGCAGCATGATAAGACCGCAACATGTCGACCACTGAAATTTGAACAAGTTTAATTATAAGCGAATGTGGACACAGTAAAAAGACTGATACAGTAATTAGCTGGACACAAAAAAGTGAAAATAAAGCTTACAATGAGAGTAATCCAGAGAAAAAATCCCATCAAAATCTGATGTTAAATAATGATTGCACATACACTGTATTTCTAAAAATTCCAATTCTGGCCCCTTTGACCCCTTATAGCTCAGAAATGGTAAGAGCTATGTCAAATCTGTTGACATATTACAATGTACTTAAAGCTTACAATGAGAGGAATCCAAAGAAAACTAGAGAATGTGTCTGTAAGACACGGATGCCCCGCCAAAAGATTTATCACAAAGGATAACCTCTTATTAAAATGTAGGTCAAAGCCACTTAATTGTCATTAATTTGGGTAGTACTCATCAAGGCAATTAATTTGATGAAATACTATTGTCCTATAAGGCCCTATCAAGTTAATTTGAAGATTCTCATCCACCTGTACCAAAAAATCTGGGGCGGGTGGGAGGCTTTTATTTTATTTTTTACTGATTTTCACTAAAATTGATAGGAATTTAAAGAAAATTTCTGTATAATTGAAAATAAAAAAAAAATGAGCTTATAAAAGATGGGGCGGGTGGGGATGAGAATCTATTAATTAATTTGATATGGCCTAATGTGTAGTTGTTAAGAAATGGACTCAAAGGCAAACTTTAACCAAATTCACTGAAGCATAACATGTAGGTCAAAGCCACCTTATTGTCAATGATTTGGGTAGTATTTGTCAAGGCAATTTCTTTGTTGAAATATCACTGTCCTATAATGCGAAGTTGTTGAGAAATTGACTTGAATGATCCGTTCAGTGGAACCAAAGTTATGCCGTCCATAGACACGAAAATGCCCAATTTTACCCCTTTTTGGCCCCTTTTCTGAAACGGGTAGGGCAATGAACCGGAAATTAAAACCCGGGCTTAAGCTTATGCCAAGAAACCTCATATTTTAATTTGAAAGTGATCTGACCACTATTAACAAAGTTATGCTGGGCACAGACACTGACGCCGAATACTGCGCCATAACACAATACGACCTCAAAATTTTTGTGGTCGTATAAAAACACTTTGACATGGAGGTTGGAATTTAAATGGAAAAATGTTCATCATGTCAAGGACTACATTTTTACTTCATGCATGATGGAACTTGTCTTACAATGTACATACTGCACTTCATCCAAAATGACTGCCAGCAGGAAACTTAATTTCACGTCGCATGTACTGTTCATGAGATAAATGGGTCCCAAAAGGGGCAAATCTCAAAAAATTTAATTATCCCCCCGCTTAGCGAAAGCGGAAGGGATTATGTAATGCAGTCCGTCCGTCCGTATGTACGTACTTACGTGCGTTTGTAATGCTCCCCGATAGCTCTGGAACTATAAGAGATACAAATTTGAAACTCGGCACCATACTCGAATATGATCAGAAGTAGTGCACTGTGGATTCGGAATTTAGGTCAAACGCCCTAGGGGCAAATTATGGGCAAAAACGAATTTTCGCGATATCCAATAATTGAAGAAATTTCCAAGGCCGCTTGGGCTAGAAAGTTGAAACTTGGATATGGACTCGCATATTATGTAGCAACTTCACAAAGGGTGTCGGAACTTTGGTATGACCACCAGGGCATGGCCTCTAGGGGGTCCAAAAAACGAAAAAATCGATTCCGCTGGAACTCCTCTTACACCTTAAATCGCAGAAACCTTGTAATAAGGGTATAAGTAACACTATAAAAGTTGTCTGTGCCGAAGGTTTCAGAATTTTGAAATTTGCCCTCAGGGCGGAAAAATGAGCGAAAATGTATTTCTAGTCCGATTTTAATGCAGTTTTTTTTTCAATAGATTACTTAGGGAAAATTAACATAGTGCTGAACTTTAAGATTTTTGATGACTTGTTTCCTTCCCGAGCTATAAGGGCCACACAGGGCCTAAACTGCAAATGTGCAAATTACGTTAAATTTTTATTTCTCATCGAATTTCGATGGAATTTTTTTCTTTGGATTCCTCTTGCTGTAAGCTTTCAGAGGTATGCCAACAGATTTTGTGTATCTCTTAACGTTTCTGAGGTAAAAAGGGTCAAAAGGGCAGAAATTGCAATTTTTCAAAATATGTAAAATCTTTATTTTTAGTCGGATTTTGGCGAGATTTTTTCTTTGGATTCCTCTTTGTCTTAATGTAAGCTTTCAGTGGTATGTCAAAGGATTTAGCATAACTCTAAAAGAGCTATCAAAAGTGCTAATTTTTATGTTCCCTTGTATGTGTCCATCCAGTTATTGTCCCTCCTGTGACCACATCCACTTTTTAATTACACTCGCTCAAATGTCAGTGTTTGACATGCTGCGGTCGTATCATGTTACGCTCGGCGTAGCCCTTTTTATCCCCCCGCTTAGCGAAAGCGGGGGGATTATTTAATGCAGTCCATCCGTATGTACGTACGTACGTACGTGCGTTTGTAATGCTCCCCGATAGCTCTGGAACTATAAGAGATACAAATTTGAAACTCGGCACCATACTCGAGTATGATCAGAAGTAGCGCACTGTGGATTCGGAATTTAGGTCAAACGCCCTAGGGGCAAATTATGGGCGAAAACGAATTTTCGCAATATCCAATAATTGAAGAAATTTCCAAGGCCATTTGGGATAGAAAGTTGAAACTCGGATATGGACTCACATTTCATGTAGCAACTTCACAGAGGGTGTCAGAACTTTGGTATGACCCCTCAGGGGGTCCAAAAAACGAAAAAATCGATTCTGCTCGAACTCCTCTTACACCTTAAATCGCAGAAACCTTGTAATAAGGGTATAAGTAACACTATAAAAGTTGTCTGTGCCGAAGGTTTCGGAATTTTGAAATTTGCCCTCAGGGCGGAAAAATGAGCGAAAATGTATTTCGAGATATCCAGTAATAAGCGAAATCTTCTGAAGTGTTATAGGAATAAAAGTAATTTTGGAGGAGTTTATGGATGTGTTAACGCAGCCGACTCACTCACAAACTAAATAAAGTCCGAAGGACTTTATGTAGAGTTTGTGAGTGAAAGGCCGCGTTTACACATCCATAAAATCCTCCAAAATTACTTTTATTTCTTATAATTCCAATCCTTTGAACTTTAAACAATGTTGTCACTGGATTTTACGTCACCATATACTGCATTATTTAACGTCATAATGTATTACATGTAATGGGCAAGAAAAGTTTATCGAGAAATAACTTTTTTGTTGTCCATAACGTTGACCAATGAAATTGGACGTTGCATTAGCAATTGGAATTATTCATGTTTGGAAGCTGAAACTTTGTATGCAAGTTCGATTATTTGCATCTCATTTACTGATGATAGCGGACTTTTGGTATGACCCCTGGGGGCATGCCCTTAAGGGGCCAAAAAATGTTAAACAATTAGTACTCATCAGAAGGACTGGAACTCTATGTATAATTTCAATTTTGTGGTTTATATTTTCATGAGGAATTATTGGAATTTCTCTTTGAATAAGTTCTAAGCTTTTGGAATTTAGAACCAGTGCCAAATTTGGTAAATTTCCTGAAAATGTCAAAGACTAATAATTTTTGAAATTTCAACATGAAGTTTTATAATTAAGCAATATTTTAATGTCATCAGCTAGTATGAACACTAGGATTTCAAAAATATGATTCTAATTATGGTAAATTTCCTAAAACTCTCAAAGACCTACTATTTTTTGAAATTCTACCTAGCAACCATATCTTTTTCAATTCCTTACAGTACTGAAGATCATTTTCAATAATCAGAGTGCAAAAGACTGATTCTAATTTTGGTAAATTTTCTGAAACTCTCTAAGACTGATTTCTTTTTCGAATTTTACCTAGCAACAATATCTTTTTTGATGCCTTATAGTATCAGTGATCATTTTCCATAGTCAGACTGCAAAAATTTTTGATTCTAAGTTTAGTAAATTTCCTGAAACTCTCAAATTCATTATTTTTTGGAATTCTACCTAGCAACCATATCTCTTTCAATTCCTTACAGTAAAAATGATGATTTTCAACAGCCAGGTTGCAAAAATCTTTGATTCTAATTTTGGTATTCTACCTAGCAACCATATCTTTTTGGTGTTTCACAGTTACGATGATTAATTTAGTTTCAAAAACACTTGTCTTTTTTTTACAAGGGGAGGGGGGCCAAAAAGGGGTAGCGGGGGATCGCAATCTTTGATTGGCTGTTTTTCATTTTGTATTGTTTTCCATAAGCTTTTTTGGTAGAGTCTCCTGGTGACTTTTGTACTATACCAACTTAAACAACTTGGTTTAGTGCATCAGACACATGCAGGTTTATATGTGATTATAGGGAAATAAAATAAGTAAAATAAATATATAAAAATATAACATAAACCCAGAATTTCCAATAAATTGGATCATAACCTCTTTTGGCAATGTTGCATTAAAATGATCTAAAACTTGGTTTAGTGCATCAGACACAGTCAATGAATAAAAAAAAGTAAAGAAAACAATAAACAAAGTATACATAAAATAATAATTTGGAATAAGATTATTTTACAATAGTCATACTATCTACATGGTCTGGATGCGCCCTCTCATGACATTGAAACAAAAAGTCACATTTATATACTAGTACATAATATACATATATATAAAACAATATTTATAACATATGATCAGTACGTTTAATGATATGTTGTTTTGGTGCATGAATTGTTATTGTATAATCACCTTTGTATTGTCATTTGTCCCATTGAGGGCTCTTGATTGGTTAATAAAGAACTTTAAACTTTGTAAATTGTGACTTTTTGTTCTATATATGTTTTGAATTTTAACCACAACTTTTTATCCTGTGACTTCCTGTCCAGTGGGTTGAAACCACCTCTGCTCCCAAATCCCATAGTAATCCCTACCTAGAGGAAAGGGGGAGGGGCTTAACTGTTAAGTAGTATCAAAAGGCCGATTCTGTCGCACCATGCAAAATCCTGCATAAAAAATCCCACCTCGAGGGCAAAATGCAAACAGAAGGCATTCCTATTGAGCATAGGGTAAATACAAGAATTAAGTCTTTCGAAATCTCCCAAGATGATGACTTCATCAGCGAAGATGCCTTCCAGGAAAAGAAGAAGGATCAGAATCAGGAAGCCCTCAATTGGAAGAATTTGCCCACAGGGGTGATCTATAAGATCTCGGAGGTGGCGGAAGTGGACGGAAAATTTGGCAAAAGCAAAATCCTTACTCTGAAAAATCGAGAAGGGGAGACCATCAAGGTATGGGCCTGCCCCACGCTGAACAAAGAGAAGGACCCCTTGCAAGGAGCTTTCGTCCGGAGCACCGGATTTAAGCTGAGCAAGAAATCTAATCAGCAGTATCTCTCATACGACTTGGTGAGGAAGTAAAAAAAAAAACTTGGGGGTGGGGTATAAAATTTTTTCCATCTGACTGGATGGGAAAAATTCTATACGGGCTAGGGAAACTTTTTTATATGAGACTTAAATGGGAAAAAACGCCCCGAACGAAGCGGAGCGTAGCGTAGTGGAGTGGTGGGGCGTTTTTTACCTGGCTTAAAGGAATGAAAATCTTTTATTTTTTAACATGATTGGTCAAAGCTTCACTAAAGTTTGGTGAGGGTTGGCGCATCTGGTCTTTTTCATCGTAATAATTTTTTAAGCAGATTGTAGGAGCACCGTCTTTACCTGCAAGCTGGATTTATATGTTTTGGCTAGTCGCACGGTATCGCGGTGCTTCTTTTTCTTCTTAGCGACTCGACGTGAGATCAAGGACAGGACAATATTTCCCGTAGCACATAGACAGGCGAGGGAGCCCAAGGGAATGGATGCCACAGCACCCACACCGGTCAGAGCAGATCCCATCGTGCCACTGGTCAGCAATAGACTGCTCACGGAACAAGCGCCCAGGGCAAAGGAGACGACCTTATCCAGTCGGTTATAGATCTTCAACGCATGCTCATATCTCCGGGTTTCTAAGATGAGCTCCTCTTCCAGGCATTCAATATGACTGGCATCCACTTCATCCATTTATCTAGGGCCCTAGAGAAGCATGCCTAGCAGGGGGATACTCTTAAAGGGGCTATTAGGACCTAGGATCAATCCACTACCATCGTAGAGCCGACTTCCACTCTTCAAGTACAATCCATCACCGTAAGTATTGGGCAAAGTACTTGGGCTGAGATGCAGACCACGACCCCGGGGTTTCACGCAGCATACTTTCCCACCCTTCTTGAGATATAATCCAGATCNAATTTGTTGGATATTAATTTAATTTCAATTGGGACTGAGACATACATAATAAACATTGGTCTCATATAATTGGGAGTAATTTATTTGTACCTTGTAAGCCATTTATCTATGCACATGCGCAATCGGAATGTTGTGGATAGAAACGAAAGTAGGACCGGCAATTATTCTGTTGAAATTAAAACTTTACTCAATAATAACTTGAAATATTATGATTTCATGGCTTCTTGGTAATTAAATTATATTTAATGATTGTACCTGATTGGTGATTTGACAACTACATGTACTGTATGGTTAATTACCTGTATAATTATCGGATTAGCAATTTACCTGTAACAACATCACCTTTATAATTAATTATTTAATTGGCTTTGGGTTGTAAACTTGCCATAAATATGACACTGAATATAATTTCTTAGCATTCTAAGGAGAAAAAGTTTACAATAAAAAATTTTAAGTGACGAAAGTGGTTCAGAAAACTTTCGTCATTTTGAAAACTGTTTCGTAAAATACGTAAGTGACGAGCGCTAGAAAAATCACTGCATTTAGATTAACATTTGGATGATCACATTTGATTCACGTTGTAGAGTATGAAGCTGTCTTCAAGATTAAAAGATTTTCTACCGTGCTTTTACTGACCTAGTTTTTTTTTGTCCACAAAATGAACACAGAATTGTCAACCTACAAATTTCCTTAATAAATTGATATTTTTATATTTTATTCATCTTTTATATACATTTTATGATTTTATTATGCATAATTTGTATATCAAAATTTTATAGTCCGAGTTTGTTATAGTCCGACTTTGTAATGGTTCGAGTTTGTTATGGTCCGGGTTTGTTTTAGTCCGACTTATCTGGAAACCCGTCTAACGATCGGTATTATCAAAATGGCGGACACGAGAGAAAACGTAAATGTTTACGTTGAAATTGGTCAATATTTTCGTTCTTTGTTTAATAGTTCATCATAAAAAATTGGTTTTTAGAGGAATCTAAATGAATTTTCTCATTATGCATCGTTGTGGCGGATTTGAAATCCTAGTTTAAGAAAAATTTTAACTTGTCCCGACGGACAATTGTCCCGACGGACAAGTGACTTCTGAATTTCAGTTGTCCGACAGACGTATCCACTTGTCCCGGGCAATCGGACAAACGGTATTGTCGAGGCCTGAATGGTTTGGTAAATATAAACATCTGAATTATCTGCCTGTACCAAGCAAGTTGTTTATGGTCAAAATAGAGATTATTTGTATTATTATACTTTATGCGTGTGTAATATAATAGACTTATAACTATGAGAAAAAATTCATTAAGCAAGAATTTCAACAAAACTTAGTATGATATGAAAAAGACTTTAATAACCATGATAACTTAAAAAAATTATCAATAGAGAAATGTCCCTTGATTAATAACTGGTTATTTCTCGATAACTGGTATAAGTCATTTAAAAAAGGTTGGTAACTCATTGATAACTTATTTATCAATTATAATTACTTGCCTACAGAATCTGAAGTTTTGCAGTGTTTTATTTGCCAGTAGTTGATAAATTGTGAAAGATATGAAATAAATGTTCATTTGATATCATCATAAGCAAAGCAGTTATTGCTTATTTTGAATTTGGAAATAAAAATATAAATGAGAGTTTATCCCTCTAAGTACAAGTTTGATTGATCTCAGATGTGTCTATCATGATATTGATTATGTATCAGATGAACATTTTTAAATAAAGAATTTAAAAAAATGATAAAAGTCAAACCTTTTGTTGCAGTAACATTTGTACATATTGGAGAAATACATTGAAATTTTTGTTGCCTGACTGTTTATTAGCAAAATTATCACTATAGATTCATGAATGGATACATTTGCAATGGCAGATCCAACCCTGCCNTCCCACTTATAGAACAGCCCTCCCCTAGTAGAGAGTCTGGATCCACCGCTGGTTTATTGGTTCCTGTACCAAGTAAGGTATAAAAATATTGTACATGGTCAGAGAGAAGATAATTTAATTGGTTCATTGACATGCTAATAAATTATCTTCATTTGATTGTATATAGCTAACTTGTTACAGGGTACCCTAGTTACAGACATCCAAAAATGTACCAAGGTCTTGTACTGATACAACTGGACAAATTGAACAATACAAATGTAGTTTAATTTTAGACCCTTTAAACAATGTTAAAACTTTGAATTGCCTATATTTGTGCATCATAACTATCTCTCTTAGATAAAATATGGTAATAAACGGGATCTTGTGGTGTAATCTATATACATCTTTTAGTGCAATATTGATGTACATGTGTAGGCAATGTAAAATTTAAATTTTTTTAAATTTAGCTTTTTTTTTTAATTAAGCTATCTATACTGGATTAAATATGGTAATAAAAATGTTTAATTACTAGGCTTGCAGAGCTTCTCAAAATTTAACTATCAAGAGTAGATAAAATATGGTAATTATCGGGATAAAGTGTTGTAATCTTTTTCCCTAATGATAAATGATAAACGCCGAGAGTTGTATTTGGAATAAATTTTGTGGGAAATGGCACTGGGCTTTATTCAACATATGTTGAATATAAAAATTTATTCAACCTGTCATGCCTGTTAGAACCAGGTTAAATGTCACATGTCATTAGAGAAAGCACTTTAACTGTTGTAATGATTTTTTTTTTCAGAACACACAGTTCACCATATTTTACCGCTTGCAGAAGAGTACCAAGTTGATGACCTAATGAAAAGAATTGATGAATTCCTTGCCAAGCAAGTTGATTGGAATGGTGATAAAATTACTTCAGAACAAATCATCAAAAACATCTTGGAAGCACAACAATTTAACTTATCTAGTTACTTAGACAAATGCATCACAATTGCTTCACGGAAAAAAATTCAAAATCTACTATCTGATCAGTGTTTTAATGATATTGACAAGGATATACAGTTACAAATCTGTTTCAAACGCTGCAAAGATATTGATTCAGTTTTCAATGATACAGAAGTTGTGGAGAGAATTTCAAATCGCTGGGGTAGTATTACTGAACGTTCTAAAATAGATTTATGTGATGTGGGTCCCCATTTAAAGCCTCTTATGCAAAACAATTAGTTTTATTTGGAGAAATATTTGAAGAGACAATAATGATTATGGAGTGAGTTTTTTGGTCCTATGGTTACTATGAAGTGGAATTAATCACAATTCAAACAATTACTGCTGCGATACTCTGTAATTATCACACAGTTCAGAAATGCCATTTTGTTGACTGTTAAATAGCAAGAGTTTGTTACAGCACAATAGCTACACATGATTTATTATTTTAAGTATTTTCAAAAATAAACAATATTTCAAGATAAAAAGTTTATAAAAATTAGGATTATTTCCTTTACTCTTTGATGAACTTGAATTTCAAAACAAATAATAAAAAAAACATCTGGGGATTACAACAGTTTAACTTATCTCGTAACTTAGACAAATGCATCACAATTGCTTCAAAGAAAAAAATTCAAAATTTGATGTCTGATCAATGTTTTAAGGATATTGACAAGGATATACAGTTACAAATATGTTTCAAACGCTGCAAATTAAGATATTGATTCAGTTTTCAGTGATACAGAAGTTGTGGAGAGAATTACAAACCGCTGCGGTAGCATTACAGAGCATTCTGAATTAGATTTATGTGATGTCAGTTTCTATTTAAAGCCTCTAATGCAAAATAATTGAAATATATGAAGAGTAATTGTCATGCAATGAGGAAAATTGTGGAGTGAGTTTCTAATGAAAAATGAGAAGAGAAGTTGATTGATGCAGTGAAAATGGAGCAACTTTTACTAAATGTGGATTGCAAGTCAATCACAGTTGTGATACTTTATAATAACAACATTGTCAAGAAAGGGTTTTTGTAAACTGTTTTATAACAAGAGTTTGTAACAGCACAGAAGCCACATTTTAAAGAATATGTCAAAAATTAGGATTATCTCCCTTACTCTTGGTTGAAGTAGCTACTTGTTCCCTGTTCAAATGTTCCAATTATTTCAAATATATTATTCTTGAGCTGCACTATATTCTTGCATGAAGTAGAAATATAAACCTAGAAAGATGTCACAAATATGTATAAACATACAAAAATTTAGTTCATGTCTCCAGGTGTAAAGAATTACAGATTGTAAGTACTGTATTCCTTGTATTAAGTGCCCCTGCCAGCACCCCCACCCTTAATCTCATTTCAAATCCCTAAGTGCTCCCTCAAATTTTCTGCTAGAAACATTTTTCTATCATTGATTTGTTTTTTACGACCCCAAAAAAATTGTATAGGTTGTATAACTGTATGGCACTGTCGTTACCGTTGTCTGTAGACACTT
The DNA here is from genome assembly GCA_002080025.1 of Modiolus philippinarum. Lineage (NCBI taxonomy): Eukaryota > Metazoa > Mollusca > Bivalvia > Mytilida > Modiolidae > Modiolus > Modiolus philippinarum. The sequence continues at coordinate 13,331 of MJUU01036887.1, read as the reverse complement.
TTGTTTTTGGTCAATAACTTAAGTTCCCTTTGATCAATCATTATTAAATTTTAAAACAATGTTCCTTGGCACAGAAGCAAGGCCAGGATTTGTTTTGGATAATTTGACCCCTCCTGTTTTTAAAAAAGTGGGGCCAAAAGGGGCAAAATTGAGTATGATAGCATATTTGACTGTATATTTTTATACGACCGCAAAAATTTTGCGGTCGTATTATGGTATGGCGCTGGCGTCGGCGTCGGCGTCTGTGGACAGCATAACTTTAGTTCTAGTGAACGGATTGTTATCAAATTTTAGTATGATGTTTGTTGGCACAAGCTTAAGCCCGGGTTTTAATTTCGCGTTCCCTGCCCAACCCGTTTTTGAAAAAGGCCAAAAAGGGGTAAAATTAGGTATTTTCGTGTCTGTGGACAGCATAACTTTGGTTCTAGTGGATGGATTGCTTTCAAATCGTAGTATGATGTTTCTTGGAACATTCTTGAGAAATGTTTTTTTCGATTAGGTTTTTGCCCCACCCATTTCAGAATTAGGGGCCAAAAAAGGGTTAAATGAGGTGTTTTCACATATTTGACTGTAGAATCTTTATTATTTATTGGATTTTGATGGGGTTTGTTTCAGTGTGCTCCTGAGGAAATTTCCAATCTGTAGTATGCCAACGGATTTCACGTAGCATGTACCACTCACGAGATAAATGGGGCCAAGCAGGGACAAATCTCAAAAAAAATAATTTTTTTATTTTAAGTCTGATTTTGATGCAGTTTTTTTCAATGGATTCCTTGCGAAAAATTAATGTAGCACTCAGCTATTAGATTTTTGATAACTTGTTTCCTTTCCCAGCTATGAGGGGCCGAACGGGGCCAAAATTGCGAATTTGCAGATTATGTAGAATTTTTATTTTTCATCGGATTTCGATGGGATTTTTTTCTTTGGATTCCTCTTGATCTAAGCTTTCAGTGGTATGTCAACGAATTTTTTGTGGGTCTTACCGTTTCCGAGCTATAATGGGTCAAAGGGGCCAAAATGCAATTTTTCTAAATATGTCGAATCTTTATTTTTCAGTGGATTTCGATTGGATTTTTTTCTTTGGATTCCTCTTGAGCTAAGCTTTCAGTAGTATATCAACGGATTTTTTGTAGGTCTTACCGTTTCCGAGCTACAAGGGGTCAAAGGGGCCAAAAATGCAATTTTTCTAAATATGTCAAATCTTTATTTTTCATCGGATTTCGATGGGATTTTTTTCTTTGGATTCCTCTTGAT
>MJUU01036886.1:92007-125741 GCA_002080025.1 Modiolus philippinarum | reverse complement strand
GAGGGTCAAAAAATATAGGGTTTTTTGTGCTGTTTTTGCTTTTTTTGATAAAATTTATGTCATTTTTAGGTCTTTTGAGGGTTTTTTTTTAGGAGGGTCAATTTTTTTTTGGGAGGGGACCCATAGGTATGGGGTATTGTGTCCGGATAACGTCTTAATGAAGCGACGTCACAATATCTCTTCAATGTCGTCGTCAAGTAAACAACTGGCGTATTGAAATGAAACAAATAATCCGCATCTAAAATCTCGGTTTTTTAGTAGAAAATCTATATGATAAAAAGCATAACTAATCGACCATCATGAATATCAATAAAAATGTCACTCGTGTCGATCAACGCAGTGGATTAAACTCGTTGCGGAACAAAGTTCCGCAACTTGTTAAATCCTTCTGCATTGTTCGGCTCTCATGACATTTTTATTGATATTCACGACGGTCAATTAGTTATACTATAAATCTTCAGGTTCTTATGTTAAATTGTGTGGACACAATCCCTATTGTTAACATCTATTACAGTTAAAACCCTGTTTGCAGTGTAAAATGCTAGTATCATATGGTATTTTGACCCGTGGTTTAATTCTAAGCGGCGTTAACTCGACCCCCGTCATGGGAATTCGATCCTCCCAGTATGTTTTGACCCGATCGGTAAATTGACCCCCTCCCAGAAATTAATTCCGCTATAGATTATTGGATATATTATTGCCACTGTGTACAAATATATTTATTTTAAAAATATTTTTAAAAGGACACTCAACAGTGTATCAACTAATTGACGAATCTATCATAGAGTTTGTCAAAATTTGGATGAAAAATTGTATACTGTATTAACCTTTTGTGATATATCGAAAGCGTTTGATAGAGTATGGCACAGAGGCCTTTTAGTGAAATTAAAATCCTATGGAATAACAGGTAATCTGTTAGATAGGATCAAGGATTATGTCAGCAACAGAAAGCAGATAGTCTTTATAAATAATGAAATATCTGATCAGGGTGATATTAAAGCTAGAGTACCCCAGGGGTCAGTCCTGGGCCCTTTATTATTTCTTTTATATATAAATGATATTGTTGATAACCTAGATAATTTAGCACGTTTATTTGCTGATGAGCATATTCAGGTCAAGATCTAAATGTTATTGAAATTGAAATAAATAGTGATCAGAATAAACTGAATGAATGGTAAAAAACAATGACTTGTCAATTTTAACCCGAAAAAGACAAAAACCCTAATTGTCGCAAATGCAAACCAGCCCCGAAATATAGATATACAATTCAATGGGGAGAAAGTTGAAATTGTTGAAAATCATAAACATTTGGGGGTGACTTTCTCATCAGATGGTAATTGGTCGACTCATATAGAAAATAGTTCTAACTCTGCCTTAAAACAGATAAATACTTTGAGAAAACTTAAATTTCTTCTACCTAGAAAAAGCTTAATAAACATTTATTTCAGCTTCATAAGGCCCCTTTTAGAATATGCTGCTGAAGTGTGGGATGGGTGTTTTGAATATGAGTGTGAAAAACTCGAAAAAATTCAACTTGAAGCAGCTAGAATAGTTACAGGACTAACAAAATATTCCAGTAAAGAATCATTATATTTTGAAACGGGATGGGAGTCACTTTCAGAAAGACGAAATAAATGTAAACTTTCAACTTTTAATAAAATGCACAACAAGCTGTGTCCCCAATATCTTTATGACTGTTTACCACCCACAGTGTCTGAAAATAATCAATATGAACTCCGAAACAATGATAATTATATAGTTCCAAGATGTAGGCTAAGAGTTAGTAACAAATCATTTGTTCCTTCAACTACCAGATTATGGAATAATCTTGACAGAGACATTCGTAATTCAAGTACAATCTCTATTTTTTAAAAACAAATTAAAACAATTTAATTTTAGATCTCCAAATTATTATGCAGAAGGTAATAGAAAATTAAACATATTGCACACTAGATTAAGACACCAGTGTAGTTCTTTGAATGCGGATTTGGCTAAAATTCATGTTGTAAACAACCCAAGCTGTTCCTGTGGTGCTCCATATGAAGATGCAATACATTTTTTTCTTGAATGTACCCTTTATATAAACGAAAGGGTTAGTCTAACCATAAAATTGAACGATATTAATATGACACTTGACATTGAAATTCTATTATTTGGAAATGATGATTCTGACGATAAAATAAACTCAATTATATTTGAATTAGTACGTACTTATATAAAACAAACTAAAAAATTCCAATGATATGCCAACACCCTTCCTCTTTCTTCCTCTTTCCTTTATCATGTCATAGTTGAATAGATATATACAGTTAACTTGTTTATTTTTGTTTATTTTATTATTCATCTTTAACTGAACTTAATGTTTGTATGCTATTATGTATTATTATTATTACTAATTTTTCTATTCTTATTATTCCTATTTTCTATTCCTTATTATTGTTGCTTTATAAAAAAAGATATATTTTGATAATATTGTAGTGTAGTGTGCTTTGCTGCTTTGTATATATGTTTAAGGAGAGGACTATTTGTAAGTTGTTATAACTTGTTGTCTAATCCTTTTGCTATATTTATGCAATAAAATAATATTAAACTAAAACTAAAACACAGTGTAGTATATTAAACGCCATACAGAAAGGCAGTCGTGTTCATTTGGAAACCTTGAACACATGTCATAAATTCGTGCATTTAGATCAGAATTCGTGTTGTAAACTTCTGATGCTCAAGTTTGTTAACTGCACGCATTTTAACTTGTGTGCATAAGTTTTAAACTTGCGTGGCCACGAGTTTATTTTTTCCGATTCGCTCGAGACAGATCTTCATATCTGCAGTTAATGATCGATAATGTTACTTTCCAAAGCATAAAAGAGGGGGTAGTGCTAAGGGAGACCGGGAGAAAGGAGAGAGGGTGGGAGAAAGGAGAAAAGAGGCAAGAAAAGGAAAAGGAAGAAAACAAATTTAAAGGAAGACCGAGAGAAAGGGGGGGGCAGACAGGGAAGAGGGGGCGGGAGACAGGAAAGAGGGAGCGGGAAAAACAAGAGAGGGTAAAGGAGAAAAGTGAAAGACAACCGCCCTCGTAAATCAAATGGAGAGAAATAAAGAGTTCATGCCTTGTGATTACTCCGTGAAAGAAATGGACGTGTTCATGACTGGAGTTGTGTGAGAAGTACAACTCGTTTTGAGGCATATATATACATTCTATCGCTTGTAATCGAAAGATTTTTCTACGAGAGCCGGTTATTGTAACATTGTATATTTTTTAACTTGAAATAATGAGAATCTTCTTACGTAATTGCACCTAACCTTTTTTGTGATAATTTTAGTTTTCTTGTAAATACAAGAATTACAACTTTTTTTCGTACGAGAAAAAGTTTTGATAATTAGGAGATTTTTTGTAAAAACAAGTTATTTTTTTAATTTACAAGAAAAAAATAAAAGATAATGCAACTTTAAATTAACCCTCATTACTTTTCTTATCTGACAAGAAATATTTCTGAAAAAAAACTTTTGCTAGAAATATTTATCTATGCATTGTGTTCAAATGTCTTTCCTTTTGCGTAGTTATGAGAAAATAGTATAATTACTGGGGCATGTTCAACCTGTTCTCCGTCTTGAAGCAACCATATTATCTCTTATGTTTATTGTAGTAAAAATATCGTTTGAATTATATGGAATTTTTTTTACATAAACCGAGATTTTCAATTAATTTTTTGACTGATGAGTTGCCGTACTGAGTGAATGAAAAAATATTTGCTGTACAAAGTAGTACCGTAGCTATCGTAACTGCAAAAAAATTAATAAATAAATAAATAAAATAAAAAAGAAATTTGAAAATGTTGTCAGTGGTATTTACTCAGCTCGGTTATTAATACCATCTCGATCACTACCACTCTTCCGCGGACAGTCTTATTTTCACGACAATGGCCTTTTGTAAATTATGGTAGAAGTTTATTTCTTCCAAGCTTCATTTATTTTCAGAATGCGTGTCTATACGGTAGACGACTATTATAATAATTATTTCATCATCAAAATTACCCCTTCACTTCATGCGAAAATAACCTGGAAAATCTGTAGGAATCATTTTCCGCCGATGCTCATATTTATACTGTTAAATAAGTTTGACATTTTTTTTAAATTATGTTCAACTAATTAACATTTAGTTTTCTGTGTGGAAATCTCAAAATTACTCAAAATTGTCTAATACTTATGCCATTGTACGAAGACAGAAGCATTATAGCTTCCAACTTTTCGTTGAATAATCAAATACATTTATTTATTTTATTTTATTTTTACAATGCTAAACTCAGCAGCTGGGCACATTCGATTTCCCCTCTGACGCCTTCAGCACTAGGGGCGATTGTAACGTCAAACAATCGCTGCTGGGGGAAACATTACATCATCAGAGACGGTATCATAGTTCAAAAACCCTTCTGGCACTCTCTAAGAGAAAAGGCCTGGGTTATGTATGTTTACTACATTTCACTGCGATCTGATCGTCCGATTAAGCGAAGTATTTTTTTTTCGTATCGAGTGATCTCGAGTGTTGTGATACCTTCGTTAGGCACGGATGTTTTTGATTTCGGGGTGTGGGGGTGGAGATGCTTGGATTTCACCCGAGTTGGGCAACTTTCTCGACTGCATACTAGGAAATTTGTTGTTTGTTGAGCAAGTGTATTTTTTTCTAGCGTGAGGGCTAGATCATTTTTTAAACCAGGTGCTTGTGTCACAGATTTTTTTTTAGCATAGACCGGGGCCAGAAATCCCAACCCCACTTCTGAAAATAAAATGTCTCAAACTTTAATGGGTGGGTTATACCAACTACAGTAATGTATGTAATGTACATGTTGTAGAAGCTGCATGGCAACATCATAATTTCTATTTCTATTTTCTATTTCCTTCACATACAACTAGGTTCAATATATATATCTGATAAATACCCGGAAATATTCTTTTTGATTTCGACCTCTTCTTTTTAAAAATACACATTGGTGACATAAAGAAGTACAAAAACATATTTTGTTGGATGGAGTTATGGAGAAAACCCCGTATTTGCGTTTACTTAATATTGTTGAAAACTAATGAGTATATATATATATATATATATCCCTCGTGCAAAGCTCTGTCCTTAGCTGATACTTCTTTTCCCGTTTAGATCATACTGGTCATCTGTTCTCTGTCAGTTTTTAATCATTTTTGAGTTAATGGTCTTCCAAATGTTTAGGTTTTATTACACTGAAGAGACATAGGTTGTCGAAATGGCCATACGCAGAAACAAAATTAGCAGTAAGTTCGGTATTAAGTTATTAGTTATTTTTACACTATATTCAGACTTTTTCGTGTTTACTTTAATAAGTTCCATGTGAATCAAATAAATTTAATAAATTTAATTCTGTTCCTGCTTTAACAGGGGCGAACCCAGAGTGCTGCTCATGAGTGGTGGGGGGAGTGGCGTTTGGGGCGGGGAGGCACAACATCAAATATCTAATTTTATAACATTTTACAAGTTCCCTCCAGTTATCACTGTTAGTTCAAGATATAAACAAAATTCTGCATTCAATTGTAGTGAAAAGCAAAGTCACAGATACCACACTCACCAGCTGTGCTGTGATGATCAACTAGTATTTCTTCCAGGATATTTGGTAGAAGAAAAGTAAAATGAAATATCCGGTATGAACACATTTTTCATGAATTCATATTTTTCTGTACAACTGAGCTGCTTATTATTAAGAAAAAGGGCCTTTGACAAAGCAAAACCTTGAACTATTATTAGTATGGGTAGTCCTCGCGGGATCCCCAGCTCTCTGAGAGCCCGGAGTCCGTGTACTAGTATTTGCAGTCCAGATTCCTATCAGTGGAGCCCGGAGCCTTAGTGTTTGAACCCGGAGTCATAGTGTTAGAACCTTAAACCTGTAGGCCATGGGCTGAGATCACTTTCCGGTAGATATTTGGTAGAAGAAAAATAAAATGAAATATCCGGTATGAACACATTTTTCATGAATTCATATTTTTCTGTACAACTGAGCTGCTTATTATTAAGAAAAAGGGCCTTTGACAAAGCANCCCCCCCCCCCCCCCTCACACACACACACTTACGATCCAGACCGATTTTTTTCAGTCCTTTATTATCCTCTCTTCAAAATAAAACATGTTAACACGAATATAACCTGCACGCATAATCAGTATAGGGCCACTTTTATAGTACATCACACAAAATTCTTGTATTTTAGTTTGAATCTTAATTTTATCTTTTAAGCTCAATACTTTTTATGTAGATAAGTTAGATGTACTGAAATTTGGTATCAAATTGAAGCTTATCTAATATACTTTACAATGAACACAAGTTTGGGCACTTTGCGCCATTTTTATGATCTGGGGATGCAAAAAATATACCCCTCTCCTGCAAAAAAATTGCGAAAATGACGATTTTTAAGCTTTCAATTCCTTTCTAATAAATAAATTTCATCATTTGATCAAGTTTTTATGCCTCATTTATCAGTTGTGATACAATGTTGAAAAATAAGACCATTAGAGTCCTTAAAATTTTGATTTTCTGTATTAAATTTTTGAAAAATGGAAATTTTCGGAATTTTAAATATTTTCACAATTTCGACTCTCTTACTTCTGGATCGTATAAATTTGAATATATATCTGATAATTGCCAATGCAATAATGATTTCTAATATGTAAGCAACAAATTATGTGAAAAAAATTTAGAGTAAGACTTATTGCGGGATCAAAAATGCCAAAATTAGCACCCCTCCCCTTAAAATTAAGGGGAAATTTAAAATATTCAGGTTCTAAATGATAAAAAATCATGTCTAATGCAAATTATTGTGTGTATTTCACTATAGCTGACATGCAAAAGCCCATTTATGTAGATTCCAGCTTTTTACGGGTTGTTTTTTTTTTTGGCCCTTCTGCTCGAAATTTTATGAAAAATGGAAATTTTCCGTTTTTCAGAATTATTGCTAATTTGACTAAGAGATGTACAAACTTCACGAATTTGGTATATAACGTAAAAATTGAGTAAAAAATCCTTTCACTATATCTAAGCTATTAGAATATATGCTTTTGAACATTTTAGACCAACGAAACTCTCATAAATTGCAAACATATTACCCCCCCCCCTCCCAGAAAAAAAAAATTTCTGCACAATTTATTTCACTTTTATTCAGCTTCAAACGCTCCAACTTTGTATAAAGGTTCAATAATATAGCATTTCAAACACAAAAATGCACAGAGACTCTCATATATAAAAAAATAAGATCATGCGCGTGGTTAATGGGCAGTTATACATCAATTAAACTTTGAATTTTGTAGAATTCCGAATTGAGGAAAATTAACATTTTTCACGAAAATCGCCCAAAATATTCAATTTTACCCATATTTTCTGCGTTGAAATTGCATATTACGATAAATCAAATGCATTTTTTAAAAGAAAGTAGAAATGTTAGTATTTTTTGTTCATATATATGTAAAGACAGGCATATTTTTGGCATTTTTAGCATCATTTTCTTGGGGTAGGGGTAAAATTTTCGGTATTTAGAGTTACATTGAACACGCCTGGTTTTTCTACACATTGTTTCAAGATAATTTATATATTCCCAAGAACAATGAATTGGCATACCTGCAGATAAATCCTCCAGATTCGCCACATATAACTATTTAAAAGTAAATTTTGGATAAATCTGAAATGCTGAAAATTTCGATTTTTCATCAATTTTGTACCAAATATTGAGTTTAGTCTGATAAGTGACAAGGTGAATTTATTGGGGTAGGGGTAAGATTTTAGGTATTTTGAGCCACATTAAACACTCTTTGTTTTTCTAAACAATGTTTTAAGACAAATAACAATTAAAAGGCATATCTGCCGAAATATCGTCCAAATTTGACATATATTACGACTTAACAGTGAACGTTGGACAAATCTGAAATACAGAAAATCCTCATTTTTCATCAATTTGGGGCAAAATATTGAGTTTAAGTCAACAAATAGCTGTTAAAATACCAAATCATGATGTTATTCATGCAACATTGTCATATATAACACACATTATCCGTGTTCTGGTTATTTTATGCGCACAAATACATAAAATTGACATTTTTAGGGAAAATTTGTTGGGGTAGGGGTAAGATTTTCGGTATTCAGAGTCACATTAAATACTCTTTGATTTTCTAAACACTGTTTTCAGAAAACTATTGTATCCCTTAAAACAATTAATTGGCATATCTGCAGATATATCCTCCAGACTTGCAATATATAAAGGGTTAACAGTGAACTTTGACCAAATCTGAAATATTTAAAATTGCCAATCTGAAATACAGAAAATCATCATTTTTCATCAATTTCGGGCACGATGTTGAGTTTAAGTCAACAAATGGCTGTTAAAATATCAAATCGTGATGCGGTTCATGCACTATTGTCATATTGAACACACATTTTGCGTATTTGAGTTAATTTTATGCGAACTTAGACAAAAAATTTACAATTTTAGGGAAAATTTGTTGGGGTAGGGTAATATTTTTTGTATTCAGAGTCACATTAAACACTCCTTGTTTTTCTATGCAATGTTTTAAGACAACGAATGTATCGCTTAGATCAATTAGATGGCAAATCGGCAGATATAACTTCCGGATTTGACATATTTAACGTTTTAACAGTGCACTTTGGACAAATCTGAAATTTAGAAAATGCCCATTTTTCATAAATTTCTTGCAAGATATCGACTTTAAGTCAACAAATGGCTGTTTAAATTCGAAGTCACAATATAATTCATGCAACTTTGTCATATACAACACACAATTTGCGTGTTCTGGCAATTTTATTGCGATCATAGACAAAAAATTAACAATTTTAGAGTAAATTTGTTGGGGTAGGGATAAGTTTTATGGATCTAGGAAGTTTATAATACTTCAAAACTGCCATAATGTGTACCAGTTGTAAAGAAGACATTATGTACTTCCATTTTATTCCATCCTTTCTTGAATTTGAACCACTCATAGATAAGATAAGGCAAAAAAGGGACAAAACTTTGTCGAAAACGAAAATATTCAAAGATGTGTTTTATTTGTCTATTTAAAAGTGATAGTTTGGTCATTCAAAACATATTAACATTATGTTAACATGCTTAATTTTTAAGGAACGACATTAAAAGACTAAAAACGACTCAAATAATTATGAAATGAACAAACATACCGGTTTCTAAAGACCATTGAACTTACACAATTTCGAGAAAAATCTTATAATTTACGTCAACATTTCGAAGGGGTAGGGGTAAGGTTTTTCATTTTTTATAACGTATTGGGTATAGAAATGATACTTATGTGGAATATTCGTACAGCTAATACCATAGGCTATCATTCTATACCATTTTTTTCATAACTGAGAGGTACCAATCTGTAATTTGAAGCAAATGGAAGAAAAACTTTGATCAAAAACGAAATTTTCCACAATTTCGTTGGGTGGGTCTAAAAAGGGGGCTTGTTCCAAGATTGCGTGCAGGTAATGCTCTTGTTAACATGTTTAATTTTAAAGAGGGTATATAGAAGGACTAAAAAATATGGGTGAAATCATAAGTGGGGGGTGCATGGGGGTTATTCCAGCCCATGGACTACTGTGGTGTAACCCAAATCCCAACGTTCAAAAACGGTTGGAGCGCAGGAGTTCAGAGCCCATGTTATTCCCTAATCATCTCACATTTGAAACTGCAGGTTTTTGGCAATTCTCTTCTTAAACAAGAATTTCAAGAGATCGTGGCAAAAGCAAAGAAATGAAAGAACTCTAGAATTGAGATTGGACATGACGTTTATACTCCTAGTTCAATTATTTTAATGTGTTATACTGTTTAGGAAAAGGTAACATTAGGCCATAGTAAAAAATATCCTAGATTTTCATTCCCACTCGCTCCGATTTTTGACACGCCTTAACAAATTTTATTTTGATTTTTTGGCAAATTTTGGTATATTCTTTAAAAATGAAAGCATTATTCCCAAAAATTTGATAAAAATAGAAAATGAAATCTGCCACCCCGCCAAAATTTTGAGAAAAAAATGGATGAGAATCTAGGAATTATCTTATTATGGCCGCATCTTAGAGTTTTATGTATGATCTGTACTAATGACACATATATTGCCGAAATGGTAAGAATTGCTGAATGTAACCAAACGAAAAGAAGCGAAATATAATGAAAATGTTGACAATTACGAAGTCTTATTTAACAGTAATTCAACTAATATATTATTCACTAAATTAGAATTACAAGGTACGTGGATTTTAAAGTGTCATTAATTTGTCCAGTCGCCACATGGTACCCTAATTATGACATTTTTAATGATTTGTTTTAATAAATATACTAATAAACAAACTTGATGTTTTAGTTTTCTTCAATTTAAAAAAGTCACTAGTGCTATGGGGACGTGCTGTTTTGGCCCCGCAGGATCCCCCACTGTTCTTTAAAAAAATTATGAAGTATTTTCATCTATTTCCATTGAAAAGGTTTTTGTATGATAGAACTTTGTCAATAAACGTTTCAAATACATACAGCTCAGTGAATNTGGGGGGGGGGGGGGGGGTAAAGATTCAGTAGTATATACAATTAAGCATTATATTTCTTTCCTCTTAATTTGTTTTAAAATTTATTTCCAATAGGAAAAGTGACTCGATTTTACACTATAGCCAAAAATTTACCTTTTTTCCTCGTGCGTGTATTACCCTGGGTGTAAAAGTATTAACATGTGTTTTGGCAGAAAGTATTTCATTAGACGGATAAAACTTACGTTTTCTCTCTTCTTCTTTCTTCTTTGATAATGTTTAGAATTTAAACACTATTCACCGACATTTATTTTACTGAAATTAATGCCCTTTCGACTCACTTTGAATAATACATAAACCACAATTGAAGTTAATCTGAATATTAGATATTGGTTAAAATCAAACTTTTAGAACCACTTCATCCGTATAATTCTTCTTTGATACTGAGTGAACTTTCGATCATAAAGACATATATATTACGAAGATAACAATGCAGTAATTAGATAGGTGATAATCCTTTTAATCTCTTAATTACATACACGTCTCAACAATGGTTTAAGTAAGATTAACAATGGCCAAGTGTGAATTCATGATAAACAATCCACTCGCCTCCGGCTCGTGGATTCTTTTTTATGAATTCACACTTGGCCATTGTATCTCCTTTACGTATATACATGTATGTAGATTTTAAGCTACATACATGTATGTACATTAATTGATACTTTAACGTCAAATTAAGTTTAAAGCCTAAAAAAACACAAACACATAAGGTGAAAAAAAACTTACTAAATGGGATGCATCTTGGATAATCGCGAGGTTTTGATAAACTAGTCTCAGTTACTTGTAGCACTGTCAGACAGAAACAAAATGAGTTTAGACCACTATTATTACATTGAGGAATCAAAGTACAATAAAGAATGATTTCTGGTTTGGGAGACCTCTGTGTTTGTATCCAAACACATTATCACTTGTTAAAGTTATAAGTATTAAAAAATTTACTTTATTCAAGATATAGTATAGTGTGCTGACTTGAGAACTGTTCTTGTGATGTCAATAAAGCATTAAAATTGCATTGAAATATTTAAAGCCTTTTCAAACGTCAAACATAAAAAATTGCTAAAGATTGCGGAGATGATTCAATAAGTCACAAAATATTAAAAGCTTTGTAACGGTCAATTTATCAGTCTCTGAGAAATGAAAAATTTCCGTTAAACTGTAAGATTGCTAGAGTTATGACTGCATTAAGGGAACGGTCATTATTTATCAGCTGGGGGGNNTTTAGAGCCTCTAGTTTTGTATCATCTCTTGAATATAACAAATATTACTTGAAAAGAATATACACATCATGAATTTTAGTACTCACTTAATTATATAAAATGTACAGAATTTATGCTATAATAAAAAAACACCCGAGATTCTCATCCCTGCCTGCCCTGACATTTTTCACCTGCCTAAAAAATTTATTTTGATTTTTTGGCCAGTTTTGGTAAATTTCTTTTAAAATGACAGCATTTTTCACAAAATTATGATTGCCTGCGGTCCCAAATTTCAGGTTATAGTATGGTAAATGTTGGGCAGGTGGGCGGGGAAAATGGGATACCTATTTTGTGAAATCAACTCCTCCTAGTTTTCAACCCACATCTTTGAAACTTCACAGAATGTTTCTATATATATTGAAGATGTGCACCTGACTTTATGGAAATATTTCGGAAATTTTTTCTAATTTTTCAGGGCTTTGAAACTTAGTCATTTTTTTTATCAAAATGTTTAACATAGGGTACCTATTTTGTGAAATCAACTCCTCTTACAGTTTTCAACCCACATCTTTGAAACTTCACAGAATGTTTCTATATGTATTGAAGATGTGCACCTGACTTTATGGAAATATTTGGAAATTTTTTCCAATATTTCCAGACTTTGGAACTTACCGGTAGTCATTTTTTTAACAAAATGTTAAACATAGGGTACCTATTTTGTGAAATCAACTCCTCCTACAGTTTTCAACCCACATCTTTGAAACTTTACAGGATGTTTCTATATATATTGAAGATGTGCACCTGACTTTATGGAAATATTTTGGAAATTTCTTCCAATTTTTCCAGACTTTGGAATTTAGTCATTTTTTTATCAAAATGTTTAACATAGGGTACCTATTTTGTGAAATCAACTCCTCCTATAGTTTTCAACCCACATCTTTGAAACTTCACAGGATTTTTCTATATATATTGAAGATGCACCTCACTTTATGGAAATATTGTGGAAATTTTTTCCAATTTTTCCAGACTTTGGAACTTAGTCATTTTTTTATCAAAATGTTTAACATAGGGTACCTATTTTGTGAAATCAACTCCTCCTACAATTTTCATCAACTTCACAGAATGTTTCTATATATATTGAAGATGTGCTCCTGACTTTATGGAATTATTTCCAATATTTTTTCTTTTTTTTTTTAGACATTTTTTACTTAGTCATCTTTTATCAATATATTCAACATATTCTATACACAGACCCATTAGGGAACCAATTAATTAACATTTTATAGCTAGGAGCACCAAAAAGCAACCCGGCCATTTGAGTCTTTGACCCATTTTATTACTTAATTCTATTACATCAGCAAATGAGTAACAAAGCAAAAAAAAGGCAAATACAGGAAAAATCTAGAATCAGAATCTTGAAAACAAAGCAATTCAGATGTAAAACAATTAGATAGTTCACAGGAAACAGCTGTAGTACAGAGTTGTATTTATTTAATTTTCAAAACACAATGTTTAAAGACAGATGAGAATCAGAATCTTGAAAACAAAGCAATTCAGATGTAAAACAATTAGATAGTTCACAGGAAACAGCTGTAGTACAGAGTTGTATTTATTTAATTTTCAAAACACAATGTTTAAAGACAGATAATTATTCATATACATGTACATTCTTTTTAAATGGACAGGTATGTCTAGCTGGCTTTTCTGCTATCCCATAAGTTGGATGTAAATGTGTGCTGTATTTCATTTAATTGACATTATAAACATTTTGACAGGTAAAAGAGGATTTCGTACAGCAGGTTATGCTGCTGTTTTTACAGCCGCCAGGAGGGCATCTTTGCCAGTGTCACCACCTTTCCAACCACCAGTAGAGGCACAATCATCTATTTCGGTTCCAGAGGATTCTTCAGCAGGTCCAGCCCAGTCAAAAATTTCCAAGCTATCAAAATGTAAATTTAGCTATAGAATAGTCCAAAATGAGGGCATATCACTTGTTTTTATCATATTCTGTCAATTTGAACTAAAAGGTGGGAAAAAAATTTATTCACAAGTATTCACAAAAATTAGCCTTTTGGTCTCTATACTAAAAGATTGTAAATTGTGTTAAGATGTGCATCTCACCAGGATTTTACAATATATAATTTGTTGAGAGGGAATCACTAATTAATTAACACTGTTGAGCTAATGGTGAATGATATGTAATCTTTTTGTAGAGCTTCAGGTTAATTCATTTTCGTCAATTAAAATTGAATCCTTGTTCCAAAAAGGGAATATTAAGTAATAATTCTCCACCACTAACCATTTTTCTAAGACATTTCGGCCCAGGCCTTCATCAGTAAAAAATCTTTTCCTTCAGTCTACATGATGTAGATGAGGGGATTTCGTACAAGGTACACCATGAAGACTGCAGGAATAGAATATTTACTGATGAAGGCCTTAGGCGGTAACATCTTGGAAAAAGGCAATAGGTGGACATTTAATTAAGAATTGAATGCATTATTTTGAAGTTTCATTGGGATATGAAAGGGTTGACCGAAGCACATTTTTAATGAAGCACGGTAGCACTTCAGAAGCACGGTAGCGCTTCATGTTGAAAATGTGCGCCCGGTCAACCCTTTCATAGTCCCTATGAAACTTCAAATTAATGCATTCAATTCTTATAATTACATTTTAAAATCGAAATATAAAAGACAACTTTATTTACAGGGAAGTACATCATGTACATTGGGATTCTATTTTTACAAATTCATCCGCCACGTGAACACGTGGTCAAATGTGTTTCATGGGAATTGCAACTTCACATTGATATGCCACGTGATCGATGTTCACCTATCAAACTGACGGAATTCAAATGAATATTCATGAAATGTTATTATAATTTAGTGAAAGAATTGTCATAAAGGAAAAATTGAAAGTACACTTCAGTTTTATAAATACTTTGTTCTTAGGTGGTATATATAATTTATTTTAATAGGTCAGGAATCCTGTCATTCTTTCTTACTGGTATTTGTGGCATTCGATTTCGCTAATTACACAAGAGCTCCTATCTCAAAAGTCCTATATTGAAGATGTTTATGTTACATCTATATGGGATATTTGTTTTTTTAGCTCACCTGGCCAAAGGCCATGTGAGCTTTTGCAATCACTTGGCGTCTGTCGTTCGTCCGTCCATTAACTTTTATTCAAAGATCTTCTCCTCTGAAACTGCTGGGCCAATACTAACCTGAACTTGGCCTGAATCATCACCAGGGTATGCTCTTTCAAGTTTGTGATTTTCATGTCGGTAGACTAAACAACATGGCCACTGTTACTAAAAATAGAACATAGGGGTAAATTGCCGTTTTTTGCAAATTACTCAAGAACCGTTACAGATATCAAAAATCTGACAGAGGTAAAAATGATCAGCATGATAGATATACCCGCCCTGCAATTTTGAAGAATATCCAATAACCCATCTTGGAGTTATTGCCCTTTTTCCTTAAAAATTTTGTTTTTTTGTTACTTTTAGTCTTATATATTGAAAATGGTAGAAGATAAAAGTGAAGTTTTTATTACAAAAATGGTCAGCATAGTAAGATCCACATTTCCTGCAAGTTTGAAGAAAATCTGACGACCCACATAAGAGTTATGGCCCCTTTTTCTTTGAATTTTCACGATTTTTTAACATTTTTACTTTTATTTCAAAAACTGTTTGAGATGGAGGTTAAATCTGAATTACAAAAGTGTTGAGCTTTTCCAGGACTACAATTTCTACATATGTCCAGCAGATTAGCATCTCATCCAAGATGGCCGCCACTAGGGAACATAGTTTAACATGGAATCCTATGGGAAATGCATTCAAAGATCTCCTCCTCTGAAACTGAGCTAATGTGGACCAAATTTTGTCACAATAGTCCTCAGGTGGTCCACTTTATTGTGATTTTTGTGGTTGTACCTCATCCAAGATGGCCGCCAGCGGGGAACATAGTTTAACATAGGGACCCTATGGGAAATACATTCAAAGGTCTTTTCTCCTGAAACCACTATAAGCCAATAGGAACCAAACTTGGATACAATTGTGCTTGGCTGGTCCCCTTTAAAGTTTGTGATTTTTATGTTCGTACCTCATCAAAGATCGTCAGCACAGGACATAATTTAACATGGGACCCTATTGGAAATGTATTCAAAGATCTTCTTCTCTGAAACTACTGAGCCAATTGGAACCAAACTTGATCACAACAGTCTTTAGGTGGTCCCCTTGAAAGTTTGTGATTTTTATGTTCATACCTCATTGAAGGTGGCTGCCAGCAGAGAACATAGTTTAACATAGATACCCTATGGGGAATGCATCCAAAGATTTTCTCCTCTGAAACTACCAAGCCAAATTCAACCAAACTTGGCCACAATAGTTCTTGGCTTGTCCCCTTCAAAGTTTGTGATTTTGACGTTCGTACCTCATCCAAGATGGCCGCCAGCGTGGAACATAGTTTAATATAGGGACCCTATGGGAAATGCATTCACATGTCTTCTCCTCTGAACCTACTGAGCGATTTGGAACCAAGTTTGGTTACGATTGTCTTTGGTTGTTCCCTTTCAAAGTTTGTAATTTTTATGTTTGTAACTCATCCAAGATTGAAAATGTAACATCTGGTGAACTGATTTATAGTATGAATGGGTGGTCTCTTCGTGACAATGAATAAAACCAGTCACCAGGTGAGCAATACAGGCTCATATGAGCCTCTAGTTTTAATATGGGTGCTTAAGTGGTACATGGCAATTCCTAACAATTTCTTGGTCAATATTAATGTTATAAGTTAATATGTTGCTAGATGATTGTATATGTACAGGTTATCAGGATGTTGAATTTTCATTTGTTAATAAAAACTTATTGGAAACTTAGGTTAGCATGTATTTTCCTTGGAAACTCCAATTACCGAATTTGTTTTCTCTAATTTCTATCCAGTTTTCTCATTTCCTGATAGATGTGGAAACATTTGTTCTCCTCTCTGGAGAGGAGAACAAGTTTCGTGAAATTTCACGCCAAATTTATTCGGAATACAATCATCTGTGTTTTACGTCCAGTCACTAGAGAAACAGTCTCCATAACTTTTACACATTAATTATGAAATTTCTCACATTTCCTTAAATAAATTTTCAAATGTTTAAAAGCTCGGCATGCCTCGCTTTCAAACATTTGCAAAATTTATTTAACTCGATGTTAGATATTTCATAATCAACTAGTTCTTGTTGTAGAAACTATATTTATTTGCTAAACTAGATTTACCAACCATATAACTGAGTTTTCCATTGACAGTCCTGGTTTATCTTAGTTTTGGTTAATTTTGCATGCAATAAAGTAGAGACTGGTGTTGTAATTACTGAAGTAATACAGTAAACCTGTTATGTCCACAATTCCTCCCAGTATATTTCTCAGTTAAAATAGTTAAACTTGATGAAGGAAATTTACCATAATATGTACATGCTATATTTATCAAATGGCTTTGGTATAAATACTGTGAAAGTATATTTGTTCGTGGGGTTCCAATTTTTGTGGATTTCCTGGTTTGCTTAAACCACGAAATTAAGTTCCCAACGAAATGTATTTTTCCCTTGAGTTGCAATGCACAGAACTTGAAACCACGAATTTAAGTGCCCACGAATAGTGCTTTTTATGAAAACCATGAAAATTGGTGTCCACGAATAAAAGAACTTCCACAGTATGAGTTAAGAAAAAGAACCTTTTTAGTAAATTTGTGACAATTACCCTCCAAAAATAATGATTCCCTCAATTTTATATCTAAGTTATGTGTCTAAATTATGTTTACTTGTTGCTCCACAGTACGAAGTGTTGTGAAAACTGTCACTGAATTAAGGTTAGATGAAGCCTTAAGACTATTTATTCTTCCTCCTGTACTGAAAAAGGTACTACATTTTATATGTTTGAAGTTCATTATCATTTCAGCTGTTATTGTGTTTTACTTGTTTTGTCAATTTTGGGCATTTCATATTTATTCTAAATTTTCCTTTTTTTGGCCGGGTTGCACGGAGTGCAAATCCGGGTTATAGTATGGTGAATGTTGGGTGGGCGTGCGTGCGGGCGGGCGGGGAAAAATGGGATACTGATTTTGTTAAATCAACTCCTCCTACAGTTTTCAACCTACATTTTTTAAACTTCACAAAATGTTTCTATATATATTGTAGATGTGCACCTCCTTTTTTGGAATTATTTTGAAAATTTTTTCCTGTTTTTACGGACTTTGGAACTTAGTCATTTTTTATCGACATTTTCAACAAAGGGTAACTATTTTGTGAAATCAACTCCTCCTACAGTTTTCAACCTACAATTTTGAAACTTCACAAACAGTTTCTATATATATATTGTAGATGTGCACCTCCCTTTTTGGAATAATTTTGAAAATTTTACCTGTTTTTACGGACTTTGGAACTTAGTCATTTTTTATCGACATTTTCAACAAAGGGTACCTATTTTGTGAAATCAACTCCTCCTACAGTTTTCAACCTACAATTTTGAAACTTGACAAAATGTTTCTATATATATTGTAGATGTGCACCTCCCTTTAAGGAATTATTTTGAAAATTTTTTCCTGTTTTTATGGACTTTGGAACTTAGTCATTTTTTATCGACACTTTCAATAAAGGGTACCTATTTTGTGAAATCAACTTCTACAGTTTTCAACCTACATTTTTGAAACCTCACGAAATGTTTCTATGTACATTGTAGATGTGCACCTCCCTTTTTGGAATTATTTTGAAATTTTTTTCCTGTTTTTCACAGACCCACTAGGGAACCCAAAAAACAACACTTTATAGCTAGAAGCACCAAAATGCAACCCGGCCATTTGATTCTTTGACCCATTTTTATTTCAATAGGTTCTCTTATTGATTTATTATTTTATGTGAATCTTTTTATGTCAATTGGAGGTAGGTCAAAATTGTCAATGTGTCATTTAATTCAATGGTATGCAGTTATGTACTAGCTATGAGGACAATAGTAAGTTTATTATTTCCTGATAGGAAGCTAGGGTAATAGGTGTTGTCGAGGTAAATCATTAACTAACTATTGTTCAAATAGCAAATAGTTGTTTTGCGTAAATGAAATTAATTAAAATATTTAGAGGTCATTCAGTAGTGAGCAAAACGTGGAAAGAATTGTTCCAAACTAGGGATGTCAACTTGGACATGATTTAGTACTCAAGTACTCGAATGTTTTTCTGAGCAAATATTGGAGTACTCTCTTGAAAAAAATCTGTATGATAATTCCTTTATAACATGTACCAATAATGCCTTGTATAAAGAAACATACTCCGTAATATTTTTTTTAACCCAGTAGAAATTTTGATTTTTGTTTCAACAAACAAATAAAGGCATATGGAGTTAACGTACGTAAGACAAAATCCCTATAAATACATGGTATAATTAAGTAAATGGAACAACTCAAGTACATTTTATGGCAGATTTCCCGGATGATTAACATATTTTATTTGCAATTCTTCAATGAACATACCAATATTCCTCTAGTAACACCTATAAAACTCCTTCTAAACTCCTGTCTTTTGTCTGCTCGTCAAGCAATCAATCTTCTATAGAATTCTATTGTATACCAATTTGTACTGCCTGAAAGGGTTTACCTTGATACTCCAGTGATGACAAATTGGTATACAATAGCTTGATTGCTTGATGAGCAAACAAAAGACAGGAGTTTTGTATAGGTCAAGTGTAAATTGCAAAAATGTTCAGCATATCAAGATCTACCCACCCTGAAATTTTGAAGAAAATCTAAAACCCTTGTAGGAGTAATTGCCCTTTTTCACAGATTTTTTTTAATTTTCGTATTTTTCGTCTTTTATGAAGATGAAGGTTAAGTATAAATTGATAAAGTGTTTGCCATGCTGTGGCAACTTCAAAACTGGTGTTGAAAATTGTTCATTGACAGCCATTTTCAAAATGGCCGCCAAAAAGATGGGAAAATTCAACATTGTCCGATTTCAATGAAATTTGGTTTTCAAATAGATATTGATGTTGCAACTTCAAAACCAGTGTAAAAAATTGTATGTTGACCGCCATTTTTAAAATGGCCTCCAAAAAAGGAAGGAAAATTCAACATTGTCCGATTTCAATGAAATTTTGTTTCCAAATAGGTATTGATGTCGCAACTTCAAAACTGATGTTAAAAATTGTTCGTTGACCACCATTTTCAAATGGCCGCCAAAAAGGGGAAATTCAACATTGTCTAATTTCAATGAAATTTGGTTTCCAAATAGGTATTGATGTGGCAACTTCAAAACTGATGTTAAAAATTGTTTTTTGACCACCATTTTCAAAATGGCTGCCAAAAAATGCAGGAAAATTCAACATTGTCTGGTTTCAATGAAATTTGGTTTCCAAATAGGTATTGATGTCGCAACTTCAAAACCCGTGTTAACAATTGTTTGTTGATCACCATTTTCAAAATGGCCACCAAAAAGGGGGGGATGCAACATTGTCCAAAATCAATAAAATTTGGTTTCCAAATAGGTATTTATGTCGCAACTTCAAAACTGATGTTAAAAATTGTTCGTTGACGGCTATTTTCAAAATGGCCACCAAAAAAGGCGGGAAAATTCAACATTTTCCGATTTCAATAAGTTTGGTTTCCAAATAGATATTGATGCGACTTCAAAACCTGTGTTGAAAATTGTTTGTTGACTGCCATTTTCAAAATGGCCACCATAAAAGGAGGGAAAATGCATCATTGTCCGATTTCAATGAAATTTGGTTACCAAATAGATATTGACTTTAAACCGGTGGTGTAAATTGTTTGTTGATTGACTGCCATTTTCAAATGGCTGCTAAAAAAGGTGGGAAAATTCAACATTGTCTGATTAAAATGAAATTTGGTTTCCAAATAGACATTGATGTCGTAACTTAAAAATATGGTGTTAAAAATTGTTGTTGACCGCCATTTACAAAATGATGTCTTGATTTCAAAACTGGTGTCAAAAGTGGTCCTTAACAAGAACGTTTTTTGTCAAAAAAGCCCAACAAAGAAATAAAGTAAAACATGATCAGACTTAAATACAGTTCAAGATATTGGTGGTGTTCGAGCTACCAAAGTTGGAGAGCCCAAAGTTCAACTGTATAACTTACAATGTTAGCTTGATTGTGACAAATGAAAGTCAGGTGAGCGATACAGGCTCCTGGGAGCCTCTGGTTCTATTTTGTCCATTATAAGTCGGTACATTGCTTGGCAAGATTTACCTTTGAATATAAGCTAAAAATGACCTTAAACGTTGTATGCATTTAATATGGGCTTATGTTTGTTTACTTCAATATATACTAAATGGTTAAATATTTTTTTAAGAATGATATTTTATTGTAGAAAATCAGATAAAACTTCTGTAATCATAAATGAGACTATAAATCTGTATGGAGTACTATGGACTATAGCAATATTATAATTTTCTTGATAGACTGAAAATGTTTGAATTGTCCTTGTAAGGCAAAAACCCATCTTTATCTATATCCAAATATGCCATATTACAAATTTATATATGCACTATATTACAGATAGACGATTTCCAACCATTAGAGTATCTGTCAGAAATGAGACAAGTTTCCATTGTATTTATTAACCTTGTTCTTGATAAGGAACAAGATGAGACAAAACTACTACAGAGGATATTTGAAGTTGTTCATAAAGATACAAAAGCAATGCATGGTAGGTGTAGATTATAAGTATCAAGATAAAAGCTTCATGCAATACTATACAATTATGGCACTTCCACGAGATCAATATGGGGTTTAACGGAGCAATAAAGTAATATTGAACGAGGGTTTACCCCGAGTTCAATATTATCTTTTGCGCTCCGTTAAACCCCGTATTGATCAAGTATAGAAGTGCCATAATTGTTTTATTATACTTGATTGACATGGCTTAAGTCACTGGTGACAAACATCGGGGGCGTGGTTTATCTATTTTGGGTGTAAAAGGGGTGTGGCCTGGAAACGTCAATCAAAGCAAGTGTGCAATATGATGATTTATCATAATCAACTGTGCAATATGATGTTTTATTGAGTAGGTGTGTTTATTTACTTTATACATAGAAATAAAAGTACAAATATAATGATAATTGATATACAATAGAATTCCATAGGACTTTGATTTTCTGGAAATCTCCGATAATATGAAATGTGTGGAAATTTTTGGTCTGATGACCTTTTGGTCGGTCCAATATGTCTTAAGGATGTAGTAAGGTGAGGTTTTTGAATTTCATAAATGCCATTCAGATTTCTCGGATTTTTTCCATTATTACTATGTAATATATTTTCCCCCATTACACCCAATTTTCTAGTCATCAGAGTCTTCAGTAGGTCATTTAAGGTCAGTTAAGCAAACTTTCACTAGATTGTAGATTTTCCTTCCATGTGAAAGAAAGCAGTAATGTTTCCATGTTATACTAAGGTAAAAGTCCAAGAGAGCTTTTCCCGCCAATTTTTAAATCGTGAAATAACTTGAAAACAAGGTCCATAACCTATCAATAATTTTAGCTTATTTTATTCCTTTACCAATGCTCTTTCAATTCATGGTATCAATTTAAAATCGTAGATTTAATTATTTTCACCTTACTACATCCTTAAAAGACTGCCGGACCGAATGTCCACCAAATTTTAAATATATTTCGCGAAGACTGTAAGTCCCTCTGTCTGTCCATATACCTTGTCAGTACAGATTCTGTTAATCTTATGCTTAGATTTTGATGAAACTCTGCAGGCTGAGATAGCCATATATGAAGTTAAATAGTTTTCATATTCTGAGTTAAATTGGGAATAATGTGAAAATAAGATCCCAAGGAAAGTAATCAGTTATACTGTATGTTTTGTTTCTATAGTGTGTTAAACTAGTGTCTTTATAAAATCAGTCTATAATGTAACTTATGTATACATGACATGTATTGATTGTATTTTACAGGGTGTTTGAATAAAGTTTTTCTGTTTGATAAGGTATGTTATATAGGTAAAGTTTATATATACCTTGTCCTGTCATCAAAGACACTTATTGTTTGCATTCTAATTTTCAGCACATTTTTATCCTTAGGTAAATGGTTGTACTCATGGTAGTTAATCAATTTTGGGATCTTTTTGAATAAAATAATCAATTTTGGGATCTTTTTGAATAAAATAATCAATTTTGGGATCTTTTTGAATGATAAATTGTTCTTGTTGTATGGATTAAGAATAAGTTGTCTCTGATATGCTTTGCCAAGTCAGAGACTATCTTTCAGTGACATTGTTTCATTGCTATCTCCATGATTATGCTAAAAGCTTTAGTTTTACAAAAGTTCGTAATAAAATGAGTGAAATATAAACATCAATAATCCAACTAACACTTTAACTTAGAATGGAAAATGATGAAATACTTGTCATTATAAAACCTCTAGTCAAAATATTTACAATATAAACATTCAAATGGTATGCTCATGGATTATTGAAATATGAAGTTATATTGGTTCATTTCTTAGAAAAAGTTTAGTGCCTTATAAGTATTGATTTTTAATAAATGTGCAAATCGATTGTACCTTTTAACAAAAGAAACAATGATCAGTTGCTTTAAAATATTAAAAGTTAAATTTTGAAAACTTAAACTGTTTGATTTATAAAATAATGTGCTTTGCCAAATATTGCTGATATTCTTATGAACATATAGATTTTTAAATTTTTGTCAACAGGGTTGTACATTTCTTGTGATATTTGGTCTACCAGGATTTAAACAAGAACAAGATTGTGCCCATGCTCTGATGTGTTCATACAGAATGAAATCAACAATAGACACTTTGAAAGGAGTTCTGTAAGTTCTCTCAAATTCAAATGCATTTTGCATTTATGAAATGGTTGTAAGAATGAAACTCTTTTATAAAAAGCTTGACAAAATGGTAATACAACATGTAGATTGCACTACTTAATTTATACTCATCTCAACCAGATGTGGAACTTCATCAACTTCATATGCTGGAAGACAATCGAAAAGTTCTTACTTAAAAAGATAAACCTGTCAACACTTGCTAATTGTGATAAAGTATTTTCAATAAAAAAACATTCTTAATAGTCACATGTTTTCATAAATAGTTTGTTATCTCCATGACATCTGATTTGTACGAACCTTCCCCTGACTTTGGTAAATGTGTGCAACAATAGAAAAACTTCTTTTATAAATGTATCATATAATGAACAATCAGGGTTTGGTTCTTTCAACAACAGTATTACAATAAAAACTAAAACTCAACATGGATCTTAACATGTAAAGTGGATTATGTTTATTTGAATTTTGTGCATGAAATAAATTTACTAGATTTTAATCTAATTTAGATTTTAATCTTTTTTAGATAGAGTACAGTGGAACTCCCAGAAAAAGGGCCCCTCCAAAAACTGGATCCCACTATAAACCAAACGATATGTTTCGGTCTGGAATTTTTACCTATATAAATAAGTAAAATTTTCCTCTGAAAACCTGCCCCTCCAATTCCGAATGCTGGCCATTTAGATCAGTCCCAAACGTATTGTTTCTTCTAAAATTAAACTCTGAAAACCAGACGACTTTTTTCTTGGACAATAAAATCAATCAAATTTGATTCAACATGTCACAAATCTCTCGCCATCTTCATCAATAAATACCTGTATTTCAACAGATTACTGACTTTTTTACCTGAAATTTACAAGAATGCAGGAAAATATATTGAAATAGTTAACTCACAGCCTAAACCAACCTTACAGATCATATGTTATACTTATGATTTTGGTGTTCAGATTGAAAAGACCGGATTTCTGAACCTCCAAAAACCAGAACCTCTTAAAACCGGCCGATTTCTTCGGTCCAGACAGAGGCCAGTTTTTGGTGGTTCCACTGTACTTTAAAAGTAAATTTGTCTTATAGTAATTTGAAATTCAACAAAGTCAGCTTTTGCAATACACCAAGGGATTATTATAATAATTGCACATAAGTAAAAATACCTTACAGGGGGTCTCATTTCCATGGGTAGAATTACCAGTAATGAAATATACCTCAATAAGATTGATAGAATTAACCCAGGTTAAAATTTTCATGAATTACTTTGATATTTCAATGGGTTTTTTAAACTTAGGGGTTGTTCCAATAGTGTAAATCTGCACTATTGGCACCCAGAGGTACAAACACAGTTTCCAGATCTGTAGAAAATTTTTGATTTATCATATTTATCACTTCACCAAATCAATTTTTGTCTCGCCAGCGACGAAAGTCGCAGAAAGCGAGACACAGGCCTACAAAGTATGACGATTGGGACGGCGTTAACTTTTACTAAATACAGGATATTTTGAAAACCCTTTGATGCAGGAATATCATATATGGTCCAGTGGTAGAACTAACCAAGTGCTACCTGACAGACATCAGATCATGTGACCTTGACCCAAATTGCATGGTTGAATGGCCACGTTAAGTTTCTCTGCTTAAGTCCATTTCTCAATAACTAGAAGTGGTAGGTTGATGATATTTTGGTATGTAGGTTGGTCTTGGGAAGTACATGTCAGTCTTGCAGGTGACTTTTGTTTTTGACCTCAATTTCATGGTCTAGTGAACATATTAGTTTCTCATTATCTGTTAGTGGTAGGTCAATAATATTTTGTATGTTAGTTGGTCTTGGACAGTGTTTGGCAGTCTGCCATATGACTTATGCATGTGACCTCAATTTCATAGTCTAGTGAGCATGTCTGGTTTCTCATGATGCATAAATGGTAGGTCAATGATATTTTGTATGTTGGTTGGTCTTTGGACGCTATATGGCTTTTGTCAGTGACTGTAATTTCACAGTCTAGTGTTCATATTTAGTTTTCTGATAAGTTCACTTAGATTTCATATCAATTTAGAGGACAAGCAGGGACGGGCCAGACATCTTTTAGGGTCTTCACTTGTTTTTTTCTTTTTAAAGGCATGTATCTATTGGTGTGACAACAGGGACAACTTTTTGTGGAGTTGTTGGACATAAAAAAAGACATGAATATTCAGGTAAAGATTTAATGTGCAGTATAATTTTTTTTATATTGAATCAATTGTACTGCAGGTTGTCATGATAAACAGTAAAAAAAATCTGTAAACAAATATGGTAGGTCATTTATTATTATACCCCTGCTTTAGCGGGCGGTATATAGTGATCATGGTGTCTGTTTGTCGTTCCTCCTGTTCGTTCGTTATTCCGTCCGCCCTAGGGTACACACTTTGTGGCGACAACTCCTCCTAGACCACATGGTGGAATTCAATGAAACTTTCACAGAATGTTCTGTACACATTGCCATTGTGCACCATCTATTTTACAGTGGGTGTGCTGGATAGGTACGTCATTTGTCCGGAGCAAATCTCCTACAGTATAAGACATAGGAAGTTTTTATATTGCATATAAGTTGTACATATATCAAAGGTGTGCATGGTACTTTGATTTTGATTTTTGATCATTAATGTAAAAAGTATTAGTTGTTGAACTTAGTCATTTTTATGTCAAATTTTTAACAGTAGGGTACCCCTTTTGTCCGGAGCAAATCTCCTAGTATTAGAGACAGGAAGTTTTTATTTTGCAGATCAATTGTACATATATATATATCAAAGGTGTGCATGGTTCTTTGATTTTGATTTTGGATCATTAATGTCAAAAATATTTTGTTGTTGAACTTAAGTCATTTTTACGTCAAATTTTTAACAATGGGGTACCCCTTTTGTCTGGAGCAAAGCTCCTACAGTATTAGAGACAGGAAGTTTTTAATTTGCAGATCAGTTGTTCTTATATCAAAGGTGTACATGGTACTTTGATTTTAATTTTTTATATTTTATGCAAAAAAAAAAAAATTCGGTTGTTGAACTTAGTCATTTTATGTCAAATGTCTGTCAACAGGGTACCCCATTTGTCCAAAGCAAATCTTCAACAGTTTTCAAGACAGAAAGTTTTTATTATGGAAATCAAATTTTCAAATATTCAGGGTCAACCCATGTGTAAGATATACTGTCCATGTAAATGAAAACCCGGTTTGCTGTCACATTGACAGCTTTCCTCTTGTTCTAGTTTAGATTAATAATAAGTTGAAATGTCAAGAACATTTTGAATGATAACTTGTATATAATGAATCAAATTAAAACCCAAACTTTGTAACATGCTTACTACTCACCATAGGAAGAATCCTATTTTTGGCAACTCTACTCTTAAGGTCAGGATCTTAGTAAATTGTTAACTATTAGTCTAGAACTAGCCAAGTTTGTGATTTTACATTTCTGTCTCTTTTATAAGATGCAAGATATTGCTTTGAAACTTTTATATGCTTAAATGACAACAGTAAGTTGCAATAAATTTAGTTCTGTTGATGGCCAATTCAGCAACCCATGTCTCTGATAGAAAACCAATGACTTAAAATTAATTAAATAAATGCTTAAGTAACTGTAAATTTACAGTTTATGCAAATGCATATTTCAACAATTTATACCTCTTTGATGCATATAAAATCAAAACATTTTTGAAGAAAGTAAAAGCTGTTAGAAGACAAAATACCAATAAGATCTAAATGGAGAGCAAAAAATCAGATATGGACAGAGCAAGGGTAATACTCCTAAATTTTAAAAGAAATTTTAAAATTTAAATGCTGCAAAGTTTCAAAATAAAATCAGAATAAAAGTTATAATGCCAAAATTAGCTATGGATTCAAAATAAAAAAATAAATTAGCTTCTCAGGCCCCTGCCTCATCTCTTCTTTGGGAGCTTATTTTACTTTTTTATTCAAGTTTCAAATAAAAAAAAATTAAAATTACCTGCCTCATCACTTTTTAGGCGTTTCAGTAATGTAAAAAGATGCCTCATCATGATTTTGAACCAATAAAAATAAAAATCTTCTCCCTCCCTGCCTCGTCATTTTTTCAGAAAAATGGCCTGAGAATCTAATCATTAATTTTGTATGGCCATAGAAAGATACCCCTAAGATGTATAGAATTTCCTAACTATATATATTGCAAAGATTTTCATTTCCGGGAATTAGCATATCATTCCTTGGAAAAAATGTTTTCATTTGCGGGAATATTTATATATCATTTATGGTATAAATTTTCCACTAATATACATCATTTCCGAGAATTCTAAAAAGACAAATGTATCATAGCAAGGTACAAAATTCAAATCTACCCAATCCATATTCATATAACATTTAAGTCCTGCTCATTGGGGGAACTGAAAGAGGGTTTTGAGTATAATTTATTGTAAGATGAAGTGCATTCTATAAAACATTGTAAAATTAGCATTGTTAAAATAAATTTTGTGATACATGTATGTCTAAAAATGCATAATGACCTGGACCATATTCTCTTATTGGTTGTGTTCACCATTAGAGATTGAAGGAGGACTATGTGGAGCAGAATACATTGTAAAATGTTTTGAATCCTCTAAAATGTTTTGCATCCTCTAAAATGTTTAACATTTATCATTGTTTAAAAACGAAAAACGGCGATATCTCTTCATATGTTTGTTCACCTAGTCACTAATATTCCTTATTTTTTTTTTAAGGAAACATTTAACAGACTTTTTTGTAGGCAACTTGAATCACATCTTTTAGAGTTTTCTATATTCGTGTACTTAAAAAAAAATCTCGGAAACGATGTGTATATTTTTACTGACTTAGTGAATTTTCGAGATCTTTTGTTAATTGTAGAAACTTTTCGTAACAGTTTTCTCAGTAACTGCTCATCACTGCAACTTCAAATTTTGTATGCAAGTTAAGAACAATTTCCTATACTGCAAGTAGGGATTTCAGTATTGCCAGACATCAACTTCCTGTTTACCGACTTAGTTAATTTTCAAGATCTTTTGTCAATTGTAGAAACTTTTCGTAACAGTTTTCTCAGTAACTACTCATCACTGCAACTTGAAATTTTGTATGCAAGTTTAGAATGATGTGTTATACCCTAAGTAGCAATTTATGGATTGCCTGACATCTATATCCTGTTTACCCACTTCACAAAAACTTTTCGTAACAGTTTTCTCAGTAACTTCTCATCACTTCAACTTGAAATTTTGTATGCAAGTTTAGAATGATGTCCTATACTGCAAGAAGCAATTTCAGGAATGCTGGACATCAACTTCCTGTTTACAGACTTAGGTGAATTTTCAAGATATTTTTACGCAAATTTCACAAAATTTTTAGTACACAATGAAATTGTGCAATTATAACTATTTTTGTGACAAATTATATTGGGACCTCTACTCCAATGGGGAGTGGGGGCAGGGATTTTGGAAATGCCACTTTTTTGTCGGTCATGACCGAAATTCTCAACTTTTGACTGAACTGAATTTCCACCTTTCGGACATTCAAAAAAATTTTATGCACAAAAATCGGACATTCTACAAAACAATGCATGTATAATTTGACCTGAATCACCAAACCACTAATTAAATTTGATGAACTATGTCAACAGGTAATTGTTATATAAAGATGTCATCATCTTTAATCGGGTTAAAAGGGGATTGTAACACCTTTGTTGATTGCCATTTATAAATTAATTACACTACTGATGATGTGTTAAAGGGTTGTAAATTGAAGCATATGTGAGGGAACCATTTAAAATGGAGGTGTTGAGGAGTAATTTCAATTCAAACATGATATTTCTTTTTAAATTTCAACATTTTATCAGCTGGTACTTTCATTTCTACTTATTCACCAATCTTGCATGCATGTAGGTAAAATTAATGGGGAGATCGATAAAATCCAATATAACTGTAAATAAAATTATATTTTATTATACCCCTGCTCCGAAGGAGGGGGGTATACTGTTTTACCTCTGTCCTTCTGTCATTCCACCATTCCGTCTGTCCGTCCATCCGCCACATTTTTCTCAGCAACCATGCATGACAGCCACTTGATATTTGGTATGGTGCTTAAGTATGGGGTCCCATACTGTGCCTCCCCTTTTCGGCTATATTGAATCACTACTTCCTGTTTACTGTCGTTGTGCCTGTTTACTTTCATTTTCAAAATTGTGACTTTTTCGTCACATTTTTCTCAGCAACCATGCATGACAGCCACTTGATGTTTGGTATTGGGTCCTATACTGCACCTCCCCTGTTTGGCCATATGGAATCACCACATCCTTTTTACCGACTTCGTGCCTTTTTGATTTCATTTTCAAAATTGTGACTTTTTCGTCACATTTTTCTCAGCAACCAAGGATGACAGCCACTTGATATTTGGTATGATGCTTCAGTATGGGGTCCTATACTGTGCCTCCTGTTTTAGGTCATATTGAATCATCACTTACAATCCTGTTTACCGACTTTGTGGTTTTTGTGTTCTCACTTATTTGCATCTTGATTTTTCCTGCAACTGTGTAAATGCTTGTATTGTGTCCACACTGGTACTGTTTCAACACCTCTATTGTGTCCACACACACTTAATTTTGCACTTACCATATTGATTCAGGGTTCACTGAGTGGGGGTATAACTTGCTGCCATTTGTTGACAGCTCTTGTTCCCACTGAATTTTGTTAGTGCCCCAAAGAAGTCTTTCAAATGTTAATTTGCACGAAATGCATTCATAGCCATTTCCTATTTTGTTTGAGGTTACAACACAAGTTTCATTTCTGGTATACAAGGAAAACATTAACTAAATTTTGACATGTTGACATCACTCCAGTTCATAAAAATGAATTATCAACCGAATGAAGTACTTTCTAAACCTCAGTCATCAAAATACCAGACCGAAATCAAGCGTTTGCAATTGAGTTGAACATCTTACTTAAATGGCCATCATTGAAAAAAGCAACTCCTCAGAAACCGCTGGTTGGAATTCATTCAAATCTTACAGGATTTTTAGTCACCATAAGTATTAGATCATATTGCATCGCCATTTTGATTTGTCAAATTTTGTGGGAGTTATGGGACTTTGATTATTTCCACATTGTTATACAATGGCAAATCTTGTGACCACAACTCCTTAGAAACCGCTGGACAGAATTCATTCAAATTTTACAGGATTGTTATTCACCATTAATACTAGATCATATCGCATCGCCAATTTGAATTGTCAAATTTTGTCGGAGTTATGGGACTTTGATTATTTCCACATTGTTATACAATGACAAATCTTGTGGACGCAACTCCTCAGAAACCACTTGTCTGAATTGATTATAATTTTACAGGATTGTTAGTCATCATATGTACTAGATTATATAGCATCACCGTTTTGATTCGTCAAATATTGTAGGAGTTACTGGACTTTAAAAATTTAACAATGCTATTCAATGACAGATCATGTGGATGCAACTCCTCAGTAACCGCTACTTAAATTTCCTACAAATTTTCCAGGATTGTTAGTCACCATATGTACAAGAACATAGCAATTTATTTTAGCAATATCGGACTGCAACTTTTTGGATAATACATTGAACATGTTTGAGATTAAAAGCAGGATATTAAGCATAAATTTCATGGTTGGTATTATTTAATAACAAAAATTACAAGTTTTATTGTTTAAATAGAAATATTCCTTTTATTACTAGAACATATGTAAGACTCAAATCTGTGTCCTGTCGCAAATCTGTGTCCATCCACTAATCTGTGTCCAAATTTGACATCACTGACATCACAAATCTATGCCTGTCCCTTTTTCCGGCTAATCTGTGTCCTTTCACTCCGCAAATCTGTGTCTATTTCAAAAATATATGCACGTCATTTTTCGTCAGCCTTTGAAGCATATCGGAGTAAAACATTTCCAGGATTAACAAAGGGCAAAGATTTTAGAGTTTCAGCCTATTGCACAATTTTATGTAATTTTCTGTATTGAAACAAAACTGTTTTCCAATGTAAGATAAAATAATTTGAAAATCGAAGGATTATATATGTATACAGAAATATAACGGTAAAGCACCAATTAAAACCTTGTAAAAATATTGCGATTAATTGGCTGTTTTCACTGGATTTTCTTCAATTTCCAATGAAATTACAAACTGTAAAACTGCCGTGAAAATACAGTAATTTGTCATCCCTTTTTCCCATAAAATTACCTAGATTTTTTTACCATCATATATGTATGACAAAGTCACGGCACTTTCATGAGGACACGGGGGTGATGCGGGGCAGAAAACATCAAATAGTCCAAAAACAAGTACAAATGTAGCAACTAGATTCGAGCCGGCAACCTCAAATCTATGTCTTTTAAATTTTAGCATAGAATAGCTAATTGCCTAAACATTTTAATGCTTAAAAAGTGTCTTCAAATTTGATATTTGAAAAAAACTATCCCGACGACATTTTAAAAGGGACATAGATTTGAGGCTTTCCAAACAGACACAGATTTGTGTATGGTGACGTCATATATGCTTTGAAACTTGTGTATTTGTGTATTGTGACGTGAGTATTGGACACAGATTAGCGAAAGGACACAGATTTGAGTCTTACACATATACAATACATCAAATTAGCTGAAATAAGCATTGGCGGATCCGGGGGGGATGGAAGGGGGGGGGGGGGTTCTGGGGGGTTGGAACCCCTTCTTTTTTTGGACAATCATGTATTTTTTAATGAATATTCTGATGTTTTATTAAGAAATCCCTCCAAAAATTTCTGCACCTCGCTCAGCTCAGCGAAATTTCCTTTCATTTCAAATTGGAACCCCCTTTTCTAATTGCCTGGATCCGTGCCTGAATATGTACATCAAAACACTTTTTTGGGGGGTGTCTAAAACTAAAAGATAAGGTGTACTGAGAAGTGATAATTTTAAAAAGGGAGGTAATAAAACCAGGGAAGGTAATAAACTTGTTCACTATTTCCTTTGCAAAGTTGTCAAAGCTAAACAAATTTAGAATTAAGCTAAACAAATGTAGAATTAAAAATTCTAATTTTGATAAATTCCCTGAAACCCTTAAAAGACTTATTATTTTTGAGGATTCTACTTAGCAACGATACATAACTTTCATTGATAACTGTTTTCTTTTCAAAAATACTTTGATTTCAGCAATATGTATTACTTAAATTATAAGGGGAACCCCTGCCCAAAATTTTCTGGAATGGGTTGTAATGGATAGTGGAGCTTTAGGTTACCATGGAATCCAAACAAGAAATCTGAAATTTTAGAACAAAGTATTCTGCTTTATATTTTTTTTTACAATTTCAGCAATATGTAATAACTAGAATATAAGGGGAACCCTGCCCAAATTTTTTTTTGAATGTTTAATTTCAGCAATATATATATATTACCTTCATTAAAAGGGGAACCCCTGCCCAATTTTTATGCCCCACCACAAAGTACGTGGTACATGGTCCCAATGTTAAGTTTTGCGTTTAGGTCCATATATTGGCAACCTCTTGTATTATTTTGATAATATTACATCAGTACATGCACCTTGATTAGTACTACCAGATTCACTAACAATTAGGGATCCATGACCTACATTTTACGCTTGAGTGACTTTTGTTAAATTTTGCGTTAAGGTCCAGGACGACTTTCATTTCTGGGAATTTTATAAATTTCTAAATTTTTATTTCCAGGAATTTCTAAATTTCTTTTCTGGTAAAAACAGAATCATCGTTTCTGAGATTTTTATGCCCCGCCTACGATAGTAGGGGGGGGGCATACAGTGTTTGGGTTGTCCGTTCGTCCGTTTGTCTGTCCTAAGCTAGGTTTACC
Organism: Modiolus philippinarum; assembly: GCA_002080025.1. NCBI lineage: Eukaryota > Metazoa > Mollusca > Bivalvia > Mytilida > Modiolidae > Modiolus > Modiolus philippinarum. Next base: position 92,302 of record MJUU01036886.1, on the reverse strand, counting down.
TACAGGTTTAAGTTTTTTTTCTGGGAAGGATGTATGCTATTATCATGAAACTTTATATAAATACACATTAGCGTCTAATTAAACAAAAATCATAATTAAATTTTACCCATGAAACCAACTTCATGCTTCACTGATCACGGGAAAAAAGTGTGATAGTATGAGGTTTACCCACAGGTTGAAGTTTTTTTCTATGAAGAATGTATGCTATTATCATTAAACTTTATATAAGTACACATTAAGCAAAAATCATAATAAAATTTTACCAATGCAACCAATTTAATGCTTCACTGATCAC
>MJUU01036886.1:62280-90227 GCA_002080025.1 Modiolus philippinarum | reverse complement strand
GGATTTTTTTCTTTGGATTCCTCTTGATATAAGCTTTCAGTAGTATGTGAATGGATTTAGTGTAGCTCTTACCGTTTCTGAGCTATAAGGGTCAAAGGGGCCAAAACTGCAAATTTGCAGATTACCTTCATTTTTATTTTTCATTGGATTTCGATGGATTTTTTCTTTTTATTCCTCTTGATATAAGCTTTCAGTAGTATGTCAATGGATTTAGGGAAGGCTCTTACCGTTTCCGAGCTATAAGGGGTCAAAGGGGCCAAAACTGCAAATTTGCAGATTACCGAAAATATTTATTTTTCATCAGATTTCGACAGAATTTTTTTCTATGGATTCCTCTTGATATAAGCTTTCAGCAGTATGTCAATGGATTTGGCGTAGCTCTTACTGTTTCCCAGCTATAAGGGGTCAAAGAGAATCATAAGGAGTCATAAGGGCTAATATTATATATTCCGTAGTTTGTGTCAAGCTGTTTAATATGTCCATACTAACTTTAAAATTACACTTGTTCAAATTTCAGTGGTCAACATGCTGCGTTCGTATCATGCTGCGCTTGGCGTAGCCCTTTATTCAGTTATGAAAAGATTCCGTTCATTAAATACATACTCGAGCAAATCAAACAAGTTGAGATATGTAAACATTATGTATTATGTGCTTGGTATTTTTATAAAAACATTGTTATATGACTTTACGACTATAGGACTATGTGATTGTATTTGAATTAACATAAAATAAGGTAACTTGCCTCTGTGATACCCTGATCACTTAGGCACTAATATTACAGGGTACTTTGGTAGCAAAGCTGTAGTTATCAAAGTTACTGTTAACAGCTTTATGTGCAATATTTTGTTGATCAATTAAAAAAAAAGAGAGATATGTAAACACCATATGATGGTGCTAATGGAACATCGCCATCCAGAAATGGAGAATTAACTATGGGAAAAGAAAAATCATCCCTTTTATCATAAATTTAAGTATCTAATTTACCATTCGTTATATCAAATTTGATGTATAAGAACAGACAATGATGATTATCAGAATTGGCTTATGCAAAGTTAGTTCTTTAGGGTTGAAGTTTTTTCTCTGTGAAGGATGTATGCTATTATCATTACACTTTATATATACAATGTATACTCATTAGGATATAAATAAATAAAAAATATTATAAATATTTACCAATGTAACCAACTTTATGCTTCACTGGTCATGGAAAAGGGAGGGGATAGTTTGAGGTTTATCCATAGTTTAAGTTTCTTTTCTGTGAATGATATATGCTATTATCATTGGATTTTATTGAATACCTATTAGGGTATAATTAAACTAAAATCATAATAAGAATATTTCCATGCAAGCAACTTCATGCTTTACTGGTCACAAAATATACCATTCTTCAAGAGTTGTGAGGCAGGGCATTGTGTCCGTTAGACACATATTCTTGTTTTAGTATACTACTGTATAAACTTATTATGTAATTCAAGTTCCCAATGAAGTTGTCTATTATTATAAATGGTTCATAAAAAACTTCATGTACATATTTTGGAGGAACAGAAGGGACAAACATATATCACCGTTTTTCATTTTTAAACAATGATAAATGTAAAGCCATTCAGCCTGGAGAATGCAAAACATTTTACAATGTATTCTGCTGATAGTCCTTCTTATTATTATCCCCGCAAAGCGGGAGGTATATAGTGTTCATGTTGTCCGTCCGTCCTTCCGTCCGTCCTTCTACTTTCCGTCCTTCTGTCCGTCCGTCTTTTTGTACCCAACAGCTGGTATCCATTACTCCTCCTAAACCAATGATCGGAATTTCATGAAACTTATGCAGGAGCTTAATTGGATAAAGTGAAGAATATGAACACAATACTAGTACTACCAGTATTGTACAATACTAGTAAAATATATGTGTACCAGTATTGTACAATTCTGGAAGATACTGGAAAATACTGGTAAACCAGGATTGCAGATACTGGAATATACTGGAAAATACTGGTACAACTAGTATTGCAGATACTGGAAAATACTAGTGCAACTACCAGTAGTATTGCAGATACTGGAAGATACTGGAAAATACTAGTACAACTAGTATTGCAGATACTGCAAGATGCTGGAAAATACTGGTACAATCAGTATTGCAGATACTGGAAAATACTGGCATTTCCAGTATTGCAGACACTGGTTAAAGTGGTATTTTGGATACTGTGTTATGTGTTTTTGGTTTTTTTTAGCTCACCTCACGTAGTGAGGGGGGCTTATGTGATACCCCTAGCGTCTGCGTCGGCGTCCGCGTCCTGTTAGGAAGAATGGTTAAGGTCCATTCCTGCTTACTGACATGGCCCACATCAACTATATTGGTATGCCTAATGCACTTTGGGATGACAACTGGAATGCATGCTTCGGATGCTGTCTCTGACCTACATTTTACGCATGAGCGACTTGGTTAGGTAGAATGGTTAAAGTTCATTCCCGCTTACTGACATGGCCCACATCAACCATATTGGTATCTATGATGCATTTTGGGATGACAACAATGCATGCTTTGGATGCTGTCTCTGACCTACATATTATGCATGAGCGACCTGGTTAGGTAGAAAGGTTAAAGTCCATTCCTGCTTACTGACATGGCCCACATCAACCATATTGGTATCTATGATGGATTTTGGGATGACAACAGCAATGCATGCTTAGGATGCTGTCTCTGACCTACATTTTACGCATGAGCGACTTGGTTAGGTAGAATGGTTAAAGTTCATTCCCGCTTACTGACATGTCCCTTAACAACCATATCGGTATGTATGATGCAATTTGGGATGACTACAACAATGAATGCTTCGGATGCAGACTGTAAACTTCAATTTATGCATGACTGAATCTGTTAAAAAGAATGATTATAGTCCATTCCTGTTTACTGACATGTGCAACATGTGACAATGCTGCGCAACGAGGTGAGCTTAGCAGGCTGTGGCTGCTTTCTATGTTTTTGGTTTATGTTTCAAAATAGATTTTTTTTTCAAAATCATGCAAAACTATATATGAACACTACGTATTTACATTAAAAAAATGACGAAAGGGCCTGCTTAATTTGATTACGAAATGACAAGAAAATAGGTCTGAAACAGTTAACTATACTTCTCTCATAACCCTTGCAAAAATTGATTACATATACAAGTACATGACCAGTATTGTCAACCACAATATACATGTACTCATAATAAAAGAATTGTAAACAGTATAATTACTGGTTTTACAGGTTTTTCCACAATAAAATAACTGTAATACCTGTATTGTAAGTTTTACAGTACTGGTAATACCAGTAATGTGAACAAGACAATACTGGTACATGGTACAACTAGTATTGTGAAAATATACCAGTAATGTGAACAAGACAATACTGGTACAACTAGTATTGTGAAAATATACAATACTGGTATTACCAGTATTGTGCCGAATACAATACTGGTACAACTAGTATTGTATATAGCGCAATACTGGAAAAACTAGTATTGTTTACAATACAATACCGATACAGCTAGTATTGTGAAAAATTTACAATACTGGTAAAAAAAAAATACTGGTTACAACTAGTATTGTAAAAAGCACAATACTGGTACAACTAGTATTGTAAGCAACACAATACTGGTACAACTAGTATTGTAAACAATACAATAGGAGTTTCCGCGAATCCAATTAGTGACGTCACAAAATCTAATTTACATATGCAAATTAGCATTTTTGGTTGGCAAAGCCGAAGAATTATCACCATATAGCATTGGTATAGAATTTTCAATCTTTGATAACTTTTTTATTATATGCACAATTTTGGATCTGTAAAATGCATGTTTAACATTGAGATATTCATATTTTTTCTACCGATTTACTTTTTAATAATTCCAAATGTAATTGTTACGTTCATTTTCATTGGTCAACGTCATGAATAGCAAACGGAAATATTTTTCGATATTTCCGTTAGCCCATTAATCCGCTCCGCAAAAATATAGTGCAGCAAATAAAGACGTCGTTAACACGGATAACGCAATTTTCTACATACAAAATTGGAATTATAAGGATTAAACACTGATTTTTAGGAAATTATGTATGTATAAACTCCGGCAGCTCACTCACAAACTNAACATTCCATAATTGAGATCAAAAAGAATTATCCATTTATCTTAAATAACAAATTCTCACCAGTTAATTGAAAATGACATTTTTATGACCCTAATCAGTGACTACGATTTCTTGCCAACCAAAGGTAATTTTTCAAGCTTGTGACGTCACGGCGGAAACTCCTATACTAGTAATTCCAGTATTGTTGCATACAATACTGGTATAAAATTTTCTAGTATTGTGTTCATCTTCTTCACTTTATTGGCTTAATTATATATTGTAGATGTGCACTACGCTTTTTATTTTCCAATAATTCCCCTTTTTCCAGATTTTTGACATGTTTTGGACTTTGTCATTTTAGCTCAATGCAAACCATATGGTGATAACATGGTATCCACTACTCCTCCTAAACCACTGATCAGAATTTCATGAAACTTATGCAGGAGCTTCATTACATATTGTAGATGTGCACTATGCTTTTTGTTTTCCAATAATTCCCTTTTTTCCAGATTTTTTACATGTTTTGAACTTTGTCATTTTAGCTCAATGCTAATCATATGGTGACCACTTGGTATTCGCTACTCCTCCTAAACCGCTGATCAGAATTTCATGAAACTTATGCAGGAGCTTAATAACAAATTGTAGATGTGCACTACGCTTTTTGTTTTTCAATAATTCCCTTTTTCTGGATTTTTGACATGTTTTGGACTTTGTCATTTTAGCTCAATGCAAACCATATGGTGACCTCATGGTATCCACTACTCCTCTTAAACCACAGATTGGAATGTCATGAAACTTATGTAGGAGCTTCATTACATATTGTAGATGTGCACTACCCCTTTATTTTTCCCCAGATTCCTTTTTACCAGATTTTTGATGTGTTTTGGACTTTGTCAATTTAGCTTAATGCAAACCATATAGTGACCTCCTGTATCCACTATTCCTCCCTGACCTTTGATTGGAATTTCATGAAACTTATGCAGGAGCTTTATTACATATTGTAGATGTGCACTACGCTTTTTGTTTTACAATGATTCCTTTTTTCCAGATTTTTGACATGTTTTGGACTTTGTTGTTTTAGCTCAATGCAAACCAAATGGTGACCACATGGTATCCACTACTCCTCTTAAGCCACTGATTGGAATTTCACGAAACTTATGCAGGAGCTTAATTACATATTGTAGATGTGCACTACGCTTTTGTTTTCGAAAAAATTATTTTTTTCTGATTTTTTGACATACTTTCGACTTTGTCATTTCAAACCACATGGTATCCACTGCTCCTCTTAAACCTCTGATTCGAATTTAATGAAACTTATGCAGAAGCTTTTTTTACATATTGTACATTTGCATTACACATTTTGTTTTACAATTGTTCCTTTTTGGCAGATTTTTTATATGTTTTGGACTTTGTCATTTTAGCTCTTTAATATGGTAAATACCTGGTATCCACTTCTCCTCCTTGACCACTTATCAGAACTTCATGAAACTTATGCTGGACCTTAATTACATATTGTAGATGTGCAATTTGTATTTTGTTTTCCAATTATTCCTTTATCCCAGATGTTTAAGAAAATGCAGGAAGAGGTGGGGGCGGGGGTATCCGTGGCCAACTAGGCCACAGTAACTCTAGTTTAACCTGTCATCTAATTTAGTGGACCGCTGCTTGACGCCGCCATTGTTACCCAGACGAAAGATTTTACCATCGATTCTTTTAACATTTTTCCGACTTTTTATGGAAAAATGTTGTCAAATTATCAAAATTTTAAAAGAAAATGTTAATATTGATATATTGTTTCCAAGTTATGTCTAATTTCTCACGGAAAACACCAGCTTTTCCAGTTTGGAGATGACGTTCTAAAAATAGTAATTCATGTATCCTTAAGGATAATTTCGGCCTGGCGTCGAGGGTGCTAAAAGGATAATTTCGGCACGCGCTCGAGGGTGCCAAAAGGATGATTTCGGNTACCCAAAACATTGACAGTTAGGTAGCTTTGACCTATATTTTACGCCTGAGTGACTTTTGTTAAATTTTGCACTAAGGTCCATTTCTCAACAACTACACATTATACCAATATGATGTTTTATCAAATTAATTACCTTGATGAGTACTACACAAAACATTGACAGTAAGGTGGCTCTGACCTATATTTTACGCTTTTTGTTAAATTTTGCATTTAAGTCTGTTTGTCATCAACTTAACATGCTATCCCAATGTTGTTGCATCAAAATAAATCAACTTGATAAGTACTATCCAAATCGAGGCCAATTAAGTGTCTTTGACCTACATTTTATGCTTGAATGACTTTTGGTAAATGTTGTGTTTTATGTACTTTTCTCAACAACTACACAAGATATAATTATGATGTTTCTTGAAACTACTCATCTTTGTGATAACTACCCAATTTTTGGACAATTTTTTTACCTTGACTTCCATTTTATGCTTGAATGACTTAGTTAAATTTTTGCATTAGGCCCATTTCAAACAGCTAGATGTTTAATTGGTGAATACTACATAATTCAGGGATAATTCTTCCGTAAATAGTGGTGTACAGTGGGAGATGACCCTTGTGAGATCGATGCACGCGACCTCATCCCACATCGGTAAATGACCAACCATAAGTGTTCATTTTTGTGATACAACAATCGTAACCATGACTTAACGTCATAAAACACCTGACGTCACAATGTATAGAATACTCAAGTGGCGACAACGCTGTTCAAACAGTAAAGGTCTCCAGACATTTCTTTTCGCTTTTTTACGGAAGAAATAGGTACTTGCATAAGATCAAAATTAAAGATCGGGATATCTTTCACTCGTGTAAGAAATTCTACGTCTTTTCCTCTCGTTCCGCTACGCTCCACTTGAGAAAAGAAGAAATTTCTTACACTTGTGAAAGATATCCCAGTCTTTAATCAGACCTTATGCAAGATCCTATTATTCTATAACCTGACCAATATTTAATGTATAAAAGACTTTAGTATGGTATTTTTTTACTTTCCATTATTCAACAAAAGTTTATTGAACAATCATCTGTAATGGTACTTCCTGATGATTCAGTGATCAGGAACTAATTTTTAGCTCACCTCACAAAGGGAGGGGGGCTTATGTGATACCCCTAGCGTCGGCGTCGGCATCCGGTTAGGAAGAATGGTTAAGGTCCATTCCTGCTTACTGACATGCCCCACATCAACCATATTGGTATGCCTGATGCACTTTGGGATGACAACAACAATGCATGCTTCAGATGCTGTCTCTGACCTACATTTTACGCACGAGTGACTTGGTTAGGTAGAATGGTAAAGTTCATTCCCGCTTACTGACATGTCCCTTAGCAACCATATTGGTATGTATGATGCAATTTGGGATGACAACAACAATGAATGCTTCGGATGCAGACTATAAACATACATGTGATCTCCCGACGGGAGCATGGAAATCTCCCGGATTTTCAAGTGCTTCTTTAACCTCCCGGAATTCCAGAAATATCTCACGGAAAATCGGCTTTCAGCCAAAATAAAAAAAATGTGTACAAAATCGTCATTTAGGAGTATTCCCTAGTGATATAATTAGCCTATAGTCACTTGACTGCTCATAATCTTTGTTACTGTAATCTAATTGTCCAAACTGACACTTTAATAACACCTGTAATGCTAATTAAAGGATTAGGTCAGTTGTAAACTGTTTACCTGTGTTTCTGGGCATGGTATCACTAATTACCGGTCAGTCAGAGATAACTTGCTTACCTGTATGGCAATTAGCTATCAGTTATTTAAAATTATTAATTCTTTGAACATTAAAATCTTTCTTTCAGCAAATTTTTCATAATTAACAGGTCAAACTTTCTCTTTGAATACACTGATTTTATTTAAAGATCACGTTTCTTTTAAAGTTGGGTTATTTCCCCCTTAAAAATTGTCTTTCTATTTCCATGAATTTATATTCAATAATTATCTCATTTACATGTACATGAGTGCATTATGCAGGTATAGAGATATAATTCTCTGTAAATTTAACATTAACATAACAACAAAAGGAGCCCATTATTATCACTGATGTGCTAAATCAAAGCATTATAAAAAAAACGAAAACAAATACATAAAAATTATAAATCATAAAAGTAAAATCTTCATAGTACACATTGCCCTGCGAAACTGATACGCATAAGTGACTAAAGGTCTCAAAATCTTAGCTTAATCGCTGGCAGTATATATATTTTATGTTGAAAATATGGCAATAAAAAATCTCCCTGATTTCACCTGAAAAAATGGCTAATCTCCCTGAAAATCAAGGCTATCTCCTGCATTGGCTCCAGAGACCTATCACATGTATGTATAAACCTCAATTTATGCATGACTGAATCTGTTAAAAAGAATGATTATAGTCCATTCCTGTTTACTGACATGTGCAACATGTGACAATGCTGCGCAACGAGGTGAGCTTAGCAGGCTGTGGCTGCTTTCTATGTTTATGCCTGATTAATGTACGTTATATATTGTGATAAATTTGTCGGCGGGACATCCATGTCTTATAGACACATTCTCTTGTTTTTTCAATTGTGGTCTGAAATGGGTTGTAATTGATAGCAGAGCTTTTGGTTGCCATGGAAACCAAGCCAGATAACTGAAATTTTACAAAAAAAGTTAAGATTTATAGTGATGAACCAATTATCGCCTACGTCGCCGAAAAACATTCCTGATGTGTCAATTCCAATAACCGCTAGCTTTATTCATCAGAATATTTATGAGAAATGACAAAATTCATGCAAAACTTGTGTTACTGCTCAAGGAAACAATACACTTCCTATTTATCGGTATGTCTGAGTACCGCAAACTTTTCATGAACAACACATTGGACCACAACGAACCTATACTTAACGAAGAATATATGTAAGTTACAAAATGATGAGATGGTGTAAAAGCACAATTTGTTTTTTTTTTTAAATATCAATTTCTGGTGAGAAGTGAGATGGATTACTAAAGTAGTAGTCAGTAAATAATAAAGTAAAAGTGTATCCTAGTATTAATAAAAGACTAATAGAGATAAAATTCAGATTTGAATAAACTGTCTGGTATGATACATAGGGAATATTGCAAATCAAAATTTAGAACAATTTTTCCAAAAAAAAAACTTATTTAAATATTGGAAAAAGCACTTAAAGAATTCCGATTAAAATCGATTATTAATAGATTATAGCTGTCCGATTATTTCCAGTGATCGATTATTATTTTTTCTGATTGTTCAGCACTACAATTTAAGCACATATGTATTAACTAGATTACAAGGGGGAACCCATGCCCAAATTTTTTTTTGAAAGGGGGGCCAAAAATGTTTGCTTTTGGCAATATGTATTACCTACATTACGAGGGGAACCCCTGCCCAAAATTTCTTTCAATGGTAGTCTGATATGGGTTTTTAAGTTTCTTGTGAGGCGGGGGACATGTGGCTACGCGTAGAAATCTTGTTAGCTAATCAAACACTCTCCTGTTGAATTATCCAACAATACTATTATATGCCAATCTGTTATGGCCTGTTGAGGTTTTACCAATGGACAATAATATATACCCTATTGGAAAGACCATAGAATGAATGTAATACAAAAGTTGCCTCAATTCTCTCATTGTTTACCTATATTTAATCGTTAAAGACTCTAATAGAAATATTTTGCTGTATATAACCTCAACAGAACTAATTTAATAATGTATTCCATTAATACAAAATGTAATATATAATGTTTAGATATTGGCAAATATATAATGTTTTCTTGATTGGAAAATATACAATGTTTTAGTGATTGGGAGAAAAGTAAATATGGCAGCTAGACTTATGATGCATTACCCTGACAAAGTGACGTGTGATGACAACACATTTCAACTGTCCAGACTACCAGGTCACAACTTTGATGTCCTGATTACTAAGAGAATGAAAGGCCTAAGAAATGTTGGAATCATAAGAGAATTCAAAGAGAGTGATGAAAACATGGATAGTAGAATAAACTGTGTTCCTTACTTCAATTACCCTCTGTTAGGTATATATCAGGAATATGTGTATCAGGTATCATTTGAGTACATTTAGAGAATAGAATGATAGACCATTTTATCACATATTTGTATGTAAATTCTACCATTCTGCCTATGAAATAACTGGATGAATGTCTGATCGATATCCGTGTCCGGGGCGGGAACTGATAACTGCCCTGTTTTGATGGAATCATTTAGCAATGTAAACAAAATATGGCTGAAGCTCGGTTTAGAAGTGTTTCTGAAAATGAAACATCAACATTTGTTGAAGCTATAAAAAGTGGAAACTCCAATGGGAAAACAATTTTAAAACAGCTTCTTCAGATCGTAGGTGAACTCCGTAAGATTTCTTGAAGTACAGAGCTGGCCGGTGATAATGCGCAACTAAAGCTTCAACATGGACCTGGCTTTCCTCAATACTTTTTTAAACCAAAAAGTTGGTGTTGTAAAATAGTTCATTTATTAAAGTTCCCATTGAATATATTTAATAGTTAAAAGCTTATCTCAGTAACACTTGAATTTCTATGGAAACACACTGACCCCCTGATGTAAACAACCTGTCTGATGTCTGGTGATACTACGCATGTCATAAAAAAAATAAGTTAAAACGTGGAGAAAACGAATGATTTCAGAATGATCTTTTGGTATCCATCAGATATATTATTATGCAACAAAATAAACCAAAATCAGGATTTACTCTTAATTCTTCTTAAAATTATTGTATATTTTAATAAGAAGGGTAACATATTCTTAGTCTTGATTCGTAAAAAATATTAGTCAGTGCATCGTGAGGTAATAGGCGGAAGAATTTAATTTTTTGTGTTGACCTACAATTTGTCTCACTTACAGGTCAGTGTCATTTGTTATTATTGACTTAATAAAGAACGACGTTACGGCGAAATTGACGGTGTGCAGTATTACCGGATGCGCAATAATCCGTGACACGAGTGTATATATTCAGTACTGACACTTATCACTGCACAGTTTTATTTTGCTATTGTTGCCTGTTGGCAAGATGCTTTTAAGCTGTCAGAACGAAAAAAAAAATTAAGATTTTGAACCCGAATAAATCCGTTAAATTCAAGTCTCTCTTAAAAGATACATGTACAATGGTAGTGACAACGTGCCAAAAGTATTTCAACAATTGAAATTTACCTACATTTGCATTCATTTTCAGAAATACTTCTAACCGAGAATTAACCTTATTGTTACAAAGCTGTTGTCTGATGATCAATTTACAAATATTGATTTGGACCAGTTTATTCTTTATGTTCACTGGTAGAACCAACTTTCGAAATGGGGTTCCGATTTCAAGCAAAAAGCGGGTTCAAGTCATTTTCTTTCTTTATCTTTTTTTCTTTTGGTCAATTTTACCCTTCTGCAGGGAATGTCATTGTTTTTAATAGCTTGCATCATTCCACTGTCAAATATGTGATAAACAGATCATGTGATAAACTTATCAGTCCTCTACCGATATCTACCCTCTGCTGCTGTGTTGGGCAGATATCAGGTCTTGGACTGATATCAGGGCAGATATCAGAATAGACATGTAATAATCTGTCAGATAAATCAGTAAAGGTTTTTTTGGATGATTTTTAATATTACAATTCTCAACTTATTACTCAATCATAGTTGCCAACCTCTGACAATGAGAAATTGTCATGACATGATATAATATACCAAAAAGCGTGTGAAAGCGTGCGACATACTTTCAGACTAAATAATCTTATTATTGTTCATAATATATATAAAACAATTTACTACTTTGAACTCTTATTGTGTTCAACAGTGGCAAAAAGTTAGCAAAAAGTTTCTCAGCCTTGATGATCCCATCATTCAAGGACTTTTTTGTAGTTGGCAAGAAAGAGATAAGATGTTTGCCCTAATAAAAAAGTCAACTGTTTTGCAATTTACCGTACGGTCATGAAAGGAATGGCTTGAATCCATATCGATAATAGCCAAAAACGTTAACAAAGAGTGTAGAAAAGTGCAGAGAATCATGAAAAATCGTAATACCGTTAATAATCAAAAACATAAACAACGAAAAAGTGTGTAATGGCGTGTGACAAAAATCTATGCATGTAAACTGTTGTGTAAGATGCAAATATCATGTGAATTGGCAACTACATCTAGAACACTTATACCTATTTTATATATATCTCTAACATCAAGGGGAATGTTTGTTTCCACCTACTGTACAGCTCACATGGAAAACACAAAACCTTGTTGTCATCACAAATTTTGCCAAACGTGGAATTCCATTGCGACCTTGAATGTGGACAACCTAATTGAGAACGTGGACAAAATATTTACCTGTGTGGACCCCTCATGACATCGTGTTGAACGTGGAATCATCGCGGGTCAGCATCTAAAAATCATTGTGTTGTCCTGAAAAATATAATTAAAAAGATTGAGCTTAATGTCATCAAATGACCATTTTCCCAAAATTATCATAATCAGAAAGTTTGACAGGTTGAAGTTAAATAAATATAATTTTCTTTGACAACAAATGTTCCCATGAAGATCGTCATAGTTATTTTAGAATTATGATATTTGCAAACCTCAATTTTTTTGTTCGTCTCGTTGCCGTGAAAATAGGCATGAATATTCTGTCAAATCACTGTTCTTTCAAACATTTTTCCAACGGAAATTTGCGTAGATGGAAATTAAAATGAAATATTCATTGTCAACAACAAGAATCCTTCGGCTTCGTATAGTTGTGTAATTGTCCCTTGTCAGGTCACAACTTTATAATTTTTAGCAAAATATTCTGTCAAAAATTGTTGTCTATCAAATCTTTATCATAAATAGCTTAAAATTTAAAATAAAGCCTGGGTATAGCACATTAAGCAGGAGTGCTTTTGGAAGCTATTAAATTATATATATAGTAGATATGCATAGGTAATTTTCTAAAAATAGAACAAAAACCGACCAATGAAAAAAATCAATATCTCTGGTAATATGAATACAAATTAGGTAGAGGCCCTCATTCAACAGTTGGAGCATGCTGTCCATGTCGCGATAATCCACCCAAAAACAAGGACTTTGCATTCATCCATGTGAGCTGTACAGTATCTTACAATCTGTCCTTTCCTTCTTCAGTATAACTTTTCTGATTTGTGTGCAACTTTAAAGTTAGTTTTGTATTTTTTTAGCTCACCTCACGATGTGAGGGGGCTTATGTGATACCCCGAGCGTCCGTGTCTGCGTCCGCGTCTGGTTAGGAAGAATGGTTAAAGTCTATTCCCTCTAACTGACATGTCCTACATCAACCATATTGGTATGTATGATGCATTTTAGAATGACAACTGCAATGCATACTTCGGATGCTGTCTGTGACCTACATTTTATGCATGAGTGACTTGGTTAGGTAGAATGGTTTAAGTCCATTCGGGCTTAATGACATGCCCCACATCAACCATATTGGTATGTATGATGCATTTTGGGATGACAACTGCAATGCATGCTTCTGATGCTTTCTGTCACCTTGAATTAAACATATTTTATTGCTCAAAATATTTACAGCAATGGGATTGGGCACAAGTTATCACAACATTATATAAAGCCCTCTCCCTACAATATACAACATAATAAGGTAAATGACAGCAAATGACATGTAAAAAAATATTCATAATATATTCAAAAAAATACTATTTAAACAACACTCATAAATCACGCCCACATGCACATGCATACACACACTGCAACCACTAATCAAAGCGTTTACTATGTTTTATAAATTCATGAACTGCAAGGAAAATGTCAACATTCTGTTCTACAGGATAATTTTTATTTCCAAACAAAATACAATTTAAAGAAATATCTCCATATATACCTAAAACTAAGAAAAGATCGCGCCGAATATTATTATAATTAGGACATTCCATGAAAAAGTGGAATGAGTTTTCACATGGAAATCCACACGCACAGCTAGGATTGTCTCTTAAGTTAAACCGATACAGATCATAGTTCAATGCACTGTTATTATAACGGATCTTAGTATGTAAAATATTCAATCTTCTTGTTCCTTTAAAAAACCAAACAGGAACAGAAGAATTCGTAGAAATTTTATTTAAATTGGTTTAAAACTTCTGTCACCTACATCTACGCATGAGCGACTTGGTTAGGTAGAATGGTGAAAGTCCATTCCCTCTAACTGACATGCCCCACATCAACCATATTGGTATTTATGATGCATTTTAGAATGACAACTGCAATGCATGCTTCGAATGCTGTCTGTGACCTACATTTTACGCATGCGCAACTTGGTTAGGTAGAATGGTTAAAGTCCATTCCCGCTTACTGACATGCCCTGCATCAACCATATAGGTATTTATGATGCATTTTTAGATGACAACTGCAATGCATGCTTCGGATGCTGTCTGTGACCTATATTTTACGCATGAGCGATATGGTTAGGTAGAATGGTTTAAGTCCATTACCGTTTACTGACATGTACCACATCAACCATATTGGTATGGATGATGCATTTTGGGATGACAGTTGCAATGAATGCTCTGAATGCAGTCCAGGACATTCATTTTATGCATGAATGAATCTGTTAGCAAGATAATGATAGTCTATTCCTGTTTACTGACATATTTGATTTGTGACAATGCTGTGCAACGAGGTGAGCTTAGCAGGCTGTGGCTGCTTTCTATGTTTTTTTTTGTTTTAGGATGTGAAAAAGAGACAGAATTGTTTGAAGAGCAGATAAAAATATTAAAATCAGGTGATTCTCACAGAAAACTACAACATCTTGTATATGTAGGCGATTCAGGTATTGGGAAGACGAGGTTATTGGATCATTTGATTATACATTCAGAAGAGAAGGACTTGAGGTAATAAATGCTCTACATTATGTCTTTGAGACTGATATTGTTTTTAAGAGTGTTTGCTGGACTTACTCTTACTAATTTAGCAAAATACTTTATTAGATTCTGCTGAAATGAAATATCCAGCTTAATCTTACAAATTGATCCACCAGCTTAACAGGGGATGAATTTCTGATATAATTAAACATCAATGTTGTAAATTTCAGAGTAATGTCATGTGCAGTGAAGATGAATGACAGATACAATCCTAACTTTTTGACGAGACATATCTTACGAATGTTAATTACAAGTGCTGGATACTCTCAACGTATCGACAGAGAACCTCAGATTATAGAAAGGTTATCATCCAAAGGCCTGTTGGGAAGTCTTTGTTTTACTCCAGAATTACTTGGCATAACAGTATGTACAATAATTCAACTTTATCCTCATGAGTTATTTAGATAAGTTTGTACTGTGATTTATCTTTTTCTTCTGTGGTCTTTCCGAATAATGACAAATATATTTTTTTGTCTTCAAAATTTTTGACAACATAAGAAGAAAATTGTTTGATATTGTGCAAAGTGGGCAGCCTTCACAATTGTATAAGTTTTATCTTGTGTCTGTTTAACATCAACCAGTCATGGAAGCCCATTGTTATTTGGTATGCAGTTGCATTAGCATCATTACATGTCAGTTTTCATACCCAGCCACACCTAGTGGCAAGGTATTGTGTGATACCCTCAGTCATCACTGTCATGTGTCTGTCTATCCATGTGTCTTTCCGTCTGTCCATTGGTCTGTGCCCCAAAGGTTTCAGACTAAATAACTTGTGAGCCAATTAACATACTATCCTAAAACTTAGTAAAAGATGTTTACTACAAAACTCATGCCAAGTTCGATTTGGGGTACAGAGGTCCAAGTGGCACCCCTTGAAACTTTGAAATTTTGTGAAATTTTAGGGTCCCAACTAATATCTTGTAAACTTGATAACATACTGCCTTCAAACTTGGTATGTAAGTTGTTCTCCACAACACTCAGGTCAAGATAAGTTAGGGATCAAGAGGTTCAAGTGGTAATTGAGCCATGCCCATTTAAACATTGAAATTTGGCAAATGTATGAGTTTCAGACCTATAACTTAGGAACAAAATGACATTTTGTCTTCAAACGTGGTATGTCAGTTGATCAACACCAAACTCACACCAAAGGAGTAGGTACCTTACTTAAGGACGTATTTTTGCAGTGTAAATTTACAAAATTCAGAATTCAGAATTGTACCTTGTCCTGTTGACGCTCGTTGAGGGCGAAACATGTCGACAATAAATTACATGCAGTTTCCTTAAGTGTTGTTGTCAATCATGTTGGTATTTAATTTTTAAATTGACAACCCTGCATACCAGAGGTATCCACTTAAGGAACTCTACCATCACTTAGACGAAATTGGCGTTGGTTCAGCTATTAACCACAAAATTCAGAATTGTACAAATTAAGTGAAAACTTGATGCAAGTTTATTCCAGGGGGGCCAAATCAACTGTTTTTAATATTTGTTCACATCTTACATACTTTTTTGTGCAAGTAGGCTCTCTAAATATGGAGCAATAGATTGTTTTATTAAAAATGGGATAAAATTTGGCATATTTTGACACAGATTTTAATAGAAATGAATGTGGCTGCATGCTTTGACCAGAATGAAATTGAGCAAAAGATTAAGAATTGGTAAAAGAAAATTTGTCAGCAGCATTTTTTTTCTGGTCAAAGAATGCGGTTAATGTTTGCCAGACTGAAATATATCAAGAAAATGGCAGTTATTGACTATTTTCCTGAATATAGTTGATTATTCTCCAGTTTATTTGTAGGTTACTGCTAAATCGTGATAAAGTTTAAAAGGTATTGTTATAGTTTTGCAAAATAGTATCATTTTAAAAGGTTTTTAGCTCAATGTTTTACTTGAATATCTAACTTTAATATTAGGGCCAAAAAGAAGCATTAAAGTACTTGTCCTTTGATTAGGGGTCCAGAAACTTCTACCAGAAGCCAAAGTTATTTGGGAGTTATGCCCCTTGAAATTTTGCAAATTTTGGGGTAACCGACTAATAACTTGTGAAAGAAATAACATACTGTCTTCAAAGGTATGTAAGGTGATTACCACAAAACTCAATCCAAGATCTGTTAGGGGTCCATAGGTCCAGATCATGCTGGACATATGCCCTTTTAAACAAAATGTGGCAGGGTATCATGTTGTGCACTCTCATTAGTTTTGGATGATAACTTGAGTTTGTCTTCAAGTGAAGTTATAGTATTGTATTTATCTTTAGTGATCATCAGTTTGTAGCAATGAAATTTACAGCTGCAGACATAGGCATACAAAGTATGACGGCATAAACTTTCATGTGAAGTTTTTTGTGATTAGGTCAGTTTCTGAGTAACTATTAGTGGTAGGTCAATTATATTTTGTATATGGGTTGGTTAAGGGAAGTACATGACAGTCTGTCATATGGCTTTTGTCTTTGACCTCAATTTCATGGTCTAGTAGTGTTATGTTTTTTGCTCATCTGGCCAGGGCAGGGTCAGTTTTAACCATCACTTTGTGTCCATCAACTCACACGCTCTTTTTGACATTTTACATACTAATGTTGATTTATACAGCATGTACACGCAAAGTTCAATTTTCACATGCAAACACACGCATTCGTGTGTGTTACTTGTCATAACAGCGATTCACTTATTAGTAATGCATATAGTGAGGGCATTTTTAATTTTAAAAAAATCCACAAAGAATTTAGATCAGAACTTACAAATGATACATAGTGTTCACTACTATGTTGCAAATTTTATCAAAATAATGAATGTTATGACTATGAACCACACAAAGATGTCTTGAAATCTGCCAAACAAGCAACATTGGATTATAATTAAAATTGTCAGTACTGGCTGTTTTAACTTTGCCTTAATAATAATCCTTAGATCTGAAAATAATCTAGTTGCGCGTTATTACACGCTTTGTCAAACTAAAAAGCGTGTTATTACATGATTTTTAGTCCCCTACCAGCTTCGCCGAAGGGGACTTTAGGTTTGCACTCCGTCAGTCCATCCGTCAGTCCGTCACACTCAGTTTTCCGGACTTTTTTCCCATACTATAAAAGATATTTATGTAATATTTGGTATGTAAGTCTACCACCATGAGTTACAGATCAAGTCCGAGTTTGGTTCCGGTCCATTGATTTTGGACAGAGTTATGGGCCTTTGACTTGGAAAATTTTGGTAAAATATAGGTTTTCCGGACTTTTTTTCTAAACCGTTCCAGATATTAAGCTAATATTTGCTATGTGAGTCTACCACTATGAGTTACAGATCAAGTTCCAGTTTGGTTCCGGTCCATTGATTTTGGACGGAGTTATGGGTCTTAGACTTAGAAAATTTTGGTAAAATATAGGTTTTCCGGGCTATTGCCATCACTTGGCGTCCGTCAGCGTCCGCCCGTCCGTCGTCTGTCCGTCGTAAACTTTTTCAAAAATCTTCTCTGAAACCGCTGAACCAAATTTAACCAAACTTGGCTTGAATCATTACCAGGGTATGTAGATTAAAAATTGTGTTCATTTAGTCCGAGGACCAAACAACATGGCTGCCGTTACTAAAAATAGCATGTAGGGGTAAATTGCAGTTTTTCGCAAATAACTCGAAAACCGTTAAGGATATCAAAAATCTGACATGAGTCAAAGTGATCAGCATGGTAAGATCTACCTGCTCTGCAATTTTGAAGAAAATCTGATTACCAGTTTTGGAGTTATTGCCCCTTTTCCGGAAATTTTTCAAAATTTTAATGTTTTTTATTTTTATCAAAGAAACTATAGCAGATAGAGGTCAACTTCAAATTGCAGAAATGTTCAGCATATCAAGATCTACCCACCCTGAAGTTTTGGAGAAAATCCAAAAACCCTTGTAGGAGTTATTGCCCTTTTTTCACAGAATTTTCAAAATTTTCAAATTTTTCCTCTTTTATTTCCAAAACTATAGAAGATGAAGGTTAAGTGTAAATTGATAAAATGTTTGCCATGCTGAGGTGATTTCAAAAGTGGTGTTGAAAATCGTACGTTGACCACCATTTTCAAAATGGCCGCCAAGAAAGGCGGGAAAATGCAACATTGTCCGATTTCAATGAAATTTGGTTTACAAATAGGTATTGATGTCGCAACTTCAAAACCGATGTTAAAAATTGTTCGTTGAATGCCATTTTCAAAATGGCTGCCAAAAAAGGCGGGAAAATTCAACATTGTCTGATTTCAATGTAATGAGGTGTCCAAATAGATACTGATGTTGCGGCTTCAAAAACTGATGTTGAAAATTGTTTGTTGAATGCCATTTTCAAAATGGCCACCAAAAAAGGCGGGAAAATTCATATTGTCCAATTTCAATGAAATTTGGTTTCCAAATAGATATTGATGTAGCAATGTGTTTCTTCACAATATAAGAAATATGTTTAAACATGATTATAAAGAGGAACCCCTGCCAATTTTTTTTTTTATGGAAAGGGGGACTTGGAATGTTTTGATTTCAGCAGTATGTATTATCTGAATTAAAAGGGGAACCCCTGCCCAAATTTTTTTTTGAATGATGGTCTAAAATGGGTCATAATGGATAGTGGGGCTTAAATTTACTGTGGAAACTGCTGAATCTACTTGCCCAATTGGAACCATACTTGGTGACAACTGTCAATAGTCGGTACCTATCGAAGAATGTTTCTGGTAAGTCTGCATGTATTCCAAGATGGCCGCCAGCGGGGGACATAGTTTAACATTGGACCCTATTGGAAAAGCACGTTCAAAGATTTTCTCCTTTGAAACTTCTAGAAAATGATACACTTTAACATTGGGTTAATTTGGGCTGCAGTTAATGCCAGTCATGGACCAGGTGAGCTATACAGGCTTTTGAGAGCCTCTAGTTTTCTAAACCATACCAGATATTAAGCTAATATTTTTTATGTGAGTCTACCACTATGAGATACAGATCAAGTTCGAGTTTGGTTCCAGTCCATTGATTTTGGACAGAGTTATTGGCCTTTGACTTAGAAAATTTTGGTAAAATATTGGTTTTCCGGACTTATTTTCTAAACCATTCCGGATATTAAGCTAATATTTTGTATGTGAGTCTACCGCTATAAGTTACAGATCAAGTTCGAGTTTGATTCTGGTCCATTAATTTTTAACGGAGTTATGAGCCTTTCACTTAGAAAATTTTGGTAAAATATAGGATTTCCAGACTTTTTTTCTAAACCTTTCCAGATATTAAGCTAATATTTGCTATGTGAGTCTACCACTATGAGTTACAGATCATTAACTATTTTTGCTGGTATAACAAGCTATTCCAACGGTAGGGGACTTCTGTATTGCCTTGCAATACGATCCACACTTGTTTATTCTCAGAGGTTGACAACTATGTTTGTGTAATAGTTATACCATGAGGTAAAGGTGTTTCTGGGATAGAAAATCCTGACGGCCGGAGGCCGGAGGGGTTTCTTTTCCAGAAACACCATTTACCGAAAAGTATAACTAACTTACACCCAAGGTAAAGAGAAAAGCATTATTCTTTTCATATTTAAACACGAAAAATATATAAAAACCCCAAAAGCAAATATAATCTTTATTAATTGTGACCTTTACTATAAAACCCCATTGGATGCCTTTTCTTGTTTTAGTTACTCTCAAACAATGAACAAACTGATCTAGGCTATTTTTAATAACAATCATGTCATGTAGACAGTGAGTTCATTGATGTATAAAACTACACAAACAAATAGAGTAGGCTGTATGATAATAACAGTGAGTTAAAAGGATAGATCAGTGATGAGTGTGACAAACAAAAGTTAACAAAATTGATATGTTTATTATTTGCATAAAATATTTCAATGCGTGGACATATAGTGAACAAGAAGATAAAATAGAGATTGTAATTTATCCATCAGTATATCATAATTCCAAATTATATACAAATGGAAGAAATAAAGCCGACCAAATTGGTCACCTTTCTTCAGAATATTGTAAATATAAAATGTTGTTTTATTCCTATACTTATTTAAAAAAAAAAACATTATGCTTTTATGCCAACAAATGTGTAGTAGCAGGTCATATAGTTACAATATTGAATGGGGGTGATAACTTGAAACTTTTGATAACACTTTCATTAATATTTTGAAGGATTCAATAAATATTCTCAAAAACAAAAAAAGGCTTCCCATTTATTATTTCAACATCTGATATGTCTGGGGGGAGTTTTTTATTTTAAATGGGAAGTCTTTTATTCACATGGTGTAAGCTTTCCAGTTTAAGTCACAGTTTCAGCAGAGCAAGGCGCAGATCCTGGCAATTAGAAAAGGGGGGATTCCAATTTGAAATGAAAGGAAATTTCGCCGAGTGGAGCAATGTGTGAAAGTTTTAAGGGGTAACATCAGGATATTCATAAAAAAATACATTATTGTCCAGAAAAAAAGGGGGATTCCAACCCCCGAGACCCCCTCTCTTAATCTTCCAATGATAGATGATAAGGTTGGGTTCGGGCGGGGGATATTGGCAATGCAACACTTCAATGTAATAAACACTTTTTTTTAATCTGAAAAATATTCTAGTCTATAGTCCTCATATGCATTAAGTAACTGTGTAATATCTGTTAAATAGCAAAAACACACTTCATTACTTATATGTTGCATCTTGTAAAAGGAATCATATTTGAAACAATTTTCTAGCGATTCAGACTGGTAATTTGAAAAAATCACAATTAAACTTGGAACTGTTTTTTTTTTCACAAGCGATATTTCAGAATTGTGATGCATGGATATATGTTTAGAAAGAAGGTCCATTTAATTTTTTTACTTTAAAATGAGGGGCTAGAGAGACTGGGAGAAAAGGAGTGAAGGAAAGGAGATAGGGTGTGGGAGAAAGGAGAGAGGAGATGGGGCAAGGAGAGAGGGGACAGGAGAAAGGAGAAAAGGGGCGAGTGTGTGGTTTACATGATTAGTTCGCAGGTGCTTGATGGCAGGACCCTGTATGGGCCCTATGGCCTTTCCCTCTTTAATAATATTTTTCTCCATTTTTCACTATTTGTCATTTATTTAGGCTATTTTGTACTAATATGGGGCCCCTTATATAACATATCGAAAGGCACATTGATAGTAAAATAGGAAATTGACGATAAATATATGTTATATTAGTACAAAATAAATGACAAAAAATTGAGAAAATATTATAAAAAGGTGAGGAATCATACTGGGCCCAATACAGGGACCCTGTCCTCAAGCACCTGTGGTTTAGTTGACACAGAATTTTGTCATCTTTATTGCTTTAAGCAATACACGTAACTTTCCTGTGAAACGTTCTGTCAAACAATAGTCTGTGATCACAGGGTGTGACGTGGTATCTGGAAGCACCTGTCAAGCCCCAGTGATCATAGTCTATTGTTTGACAGAAAGTTTCCAAATAATATACACCTGAGTGAAACAAAGGACCTGGGGTGTAAGTATGGTGTCTGTCGTCCGGCATCCAGCCATTTGCTTTGAAGAACTTTTTCAGAAGCACCTACTGTGTAATTTCAATGAATTAATTCATATTCCAATCAAGGTAATTGCCTGAAGCTGAAATTTCCCTCTAATAGTAAACCATTACAATATCCGCTGTAAGTGCCTATCAAGATTGTAGACAATAGGGAAAAATAGTTAAATGTTCCACCATATGACATAAAGGTTTCTTTACATAGAAAATGAGACCCTTTAGCATAGAAGTTTATTCAACTAAATGTATCTGCCATGGTCTGGGTAAGTGATACAGGCTCTTGAGAGCCTCTTGTTGTGATAAGTTCAGTTTCTCAGTAACTTGAAGGTGTAGGTCAATTATATTTGGTATATAAGTTGGTCTTTGATAGTACATGACAGTCTATAAGTAAGATTAGATCTATAATTTTCCCAGTTACTAGTTATGGTAGATCAATGATATTTGGTTTATGGGTTTGTGTCATGTAGTACTTGCTAGTCTGCTATAAGGGTTTTGTCTGTGACCTAAATTTCACAGTAAACTAAATTGAGCATGTAACGTTTCTTAGTATCTATTAAAGGTAGGTCAATGATATTTGATATGCGTGTTGGTCTTTGGTAGTACAGGACGGCTCGTTATATGGCTTTTGTCCTTGACCTCAGTTTCACAGTCAAGTAAGCATGTTTGGTTTGTCAGTTTCTGTAAGTGGTAGGTCAGTGATGTTTTATATGTGTGAATGTCTATTGAGTGTTTTAAGTTTTTCTGATTAGGTCGTTTTTTATTTTTTTTACATCAATTTAGAGGACATGGGTGAGACATCTGTTAGGGTCCACACTTGTATTATACTACAGCCCAATTAGGCTACTTGTTATCAGTGATGAAAAAATGTGATTTTTATTTCAGTTGTCTATGAGTAACATTTACTACAAGTCTGAGGATATTACAAATGAGAAATTAGGTCAAGCACATGAACTTATTTGCACCTTAGTAGAAATAGTAAGTTTATCAAGTTAATGATACATGTATACACAATGATGCTGAAATTAGAATTGTTCTATAAATAGCTGCATTTTACTGAGTACTGAGTTTGGATAACAAAATACCGAAATTACTGTCAAATTTATTTTTCTGCATATGCACATTTCAACAACTTATGTCTCATCAGTGCAGATAAAACCAAAACATTTGGAAGTCCAACAACCGAAAACTTGTAAAAGCTGATTGAGAACAAATAACAAAAAGGGTCTAAATAGAAAACCCAAAATTCAGCTAAGTACAGAGCTATGCATGAGGGAGATACTCCTTAGTTTTAAACAAAATTTGTTAAATTTAGATATTGAAGGTTTCAATAAATCGGTTTTCGGGTCAGCACCGAAGTACTGACTACTGGGTTGGTGAATACCCTCGGGGACTAACAGTCCACCAGCAGAGGCATCGGCCCAGTGGTAATAAATAACAAAATACCGAAGTTACTGTCAAATTTATTTTTCTGCATGTGCGCATTTCCACAACTTATGTCTCATCAGTGCAGATAAAACCAAAACATTTGGAAGTCCAACAACCAAAAACTTGTAAAAGCTGACTGAGAACAAATAACAAAAAGGGTCTAAATAGAAAAGCCAAAATTCAGCTAAGGACAGAGCTATGCGTAAATTAGGAGTATAATCACCAGTGAAAATGAATGATTTCTTATCAAAAAAGGAAGTAATGACTCCAACATTGTTGTAAAGAAAATATCAAGGGGTATTGATATGAAATAAAGTTTCATCTTAATCTTTGTGTATTGTAAAAAAAATATTGATAGTAACAAGAGAATGAGAATGAGAGCTTATCTCCTAGCCTATTTGTTGTTTGTCTTTGTATATTATTAGACCTGTTTTTAGCTCACCTGACCCAAAGCTATTGCCATCACTTAGCGTCCGTCGTCCGTTAACTTTTCACATTTTTATCTTCTTCTCTGAAACCGCTGAAGCAAATTCAACCAAACTTTACAGGATGATGTATGCAAGGTCCTTTACAAAGATTGCTCATTTCATTCCGATCTGATAAAAAACATGGCCGCCAGCGCGGAACTTAGGTTTAACATTGGACTCTATGGGAAAAATCACATTTTCATCTTCTGCTTTGAAACCACTGCAGCAAATTCAACCAATTTTACAGGAATGATGTACTATAGGTCCTTAACAAAGATAGCTTATTTTGTTCCGATCCGCCAAAAAACATGGCCGCCAGCAGGGAACGAGGATTAACATTGGACCCTATGCGAAAATCACGTTTTTATTTTCTGCTCTGAAACAGCTGAAGCAAATTCAACCAAACTTTACAGGAATGATGTATGGAAGGTCCTATACAAAGATAGCTCATTTCTTTTCGATGCGATAAAAAACATGGCCGCCAGCGCGGAACTTAGATTTAAAATTGGACCCTCTGGGAAAAATCACATTTTCATCTTCTGCTCTGAAACAGCTGAAGCAAATTCAACCAAACTAAACAGGAATTATGTACTAAAGGTCCTTAACAAAGATTGCTCATATTCTTCCGATCCGATGAAAAACATGGCAACCAGCACGGAACATGGTTTAACATTGGAACCTATGGGAAAGTAACATTTTCATCTTCCCCTCTGAAACCACTGAAGCAAATTCAACCAAACTTTACAGATGTTTGGAAGGTTCTTTACAAAGATTGGTCATTTCGTTCCGATCCGATAAAAAAGATTGCCGCTAGCACGGAACTTAGGTTCAACATTGGACCCTATGGGAAAATCATATTTTCATCTTCTGCTCTGAAACGGCTGAGGCAAATTCAACCAAACTTTACAGGAATTATGTACTAAAGGTCCTTAACAAAGATTGCTCATTTCCTTCCAATCCGACACAAAACATGGCCGCCAGTACAGAACATGGTTTAACATTGGACCCTAAGGGAAAATCACATTTTAATCTTCTCCTCTGAAACCACTGAAGCAAATTCAACCAAACTCTGCAGGAATTATTTACTAAAGGTCCTTAACAAAGATTGCTCATTTCATTCCGATCCGATAAAAAACATGGCCGCCAGCACGGAACTTAGGTTTAACATTGGACTCTATGGGAAAAATTACATTTTCATCTTCTGCTTTGAAACCACTGCAGCAAATTCAACCAAACTTTACTGGAATGATGTACTAAAGGTCCTTAACAAAGACAGCTCATTTTGTTCCGATCCGCCAAAAAAAATGGCCACCAGCAGGGAACGAGGATTAACATTGGACCCTATGGGAAAATCACGTTTTTATTTTCTGCTCTGAAACAGCTGAAGCAAATTCAACCAAACTTTACAGGAATGATGTATGGAAGGTCCTATACAAAGATAGCTCATTTCTTTTCGATGCGATAAAAAACATGGCCGCCAGCGTGGAACTTAGATTTAAAATTGGACCCTATGGGAAAAATCACATTTTCATCTTCTGCTCTGAAACAGCTGAAGCAAATTCAACCAAACTAAATAGGAATTATGTACTAAAGGTCCTTAACAAAGATTGCTCATATTCTTCCGATCCGATGAAAAACATGGCAGCCAGCACGGAACATGGTTTAACATTGGACCCTATGGGAAAGTCACATTTTCATCTTCCCCTCTGAAACCACTGAAGCAAATTCAACCAAACTTTACAGATGTATGGAAGGTTCTTTACAAAGATTGGTAATTTCGTTCCGATCCGATAAAAAAGATGGCCGCCAGCAGGGAACTTAGGTTCAACATTGGACCCTATGGGAAAATCATATTTTCATCTTCTGCTCTGAAACGGCTGAGGCAAATTCAACCAAACTTTACAGGAATTATGTACTAAAGGTCCTTAACAAAGATTGCTCATTTCCTTCCAATCCGACGCAAAACATGGCCGCCAGCACAGAACATGGTTTAACATGGGACCTTACGGGAAAATCATATTTTCATCTTCTGTTCTGAAACCACTTAAGCATTGAATTCAACCAAACTTTACAGGAATGATTTACTAAAGGTTCTTTCCAAAGCTTGCATATTTTGTTCTGATCCGACAAAAAACATGACTGCCAGCGTGGAACTTAGGTTTAACATTGAACCCTATGCAAAAAATCACATTTTCATCTTCTCATCTGAAATCACTGAAACAAATTCAACCAAACTTAAGAGGAATTATGTACTAAACGTCGTCGATTGCTCATTTTGTTCCGATCAGAGAAAAAACATGGCCGCCAGCACGGTACATAGGTTAACATTGAACCCTATTGGAAAATCACATTTTCATGCTCTCCTCTGAAAGGACTGAAGCAAATTCAACCAAACTGTACAGGAATGATGTATGGAAGGCACTTTACAAAATTTTCTCATTTCATTTTGATCTGACAAAAACATGGCCTCCAGTGCAGAACATAGTTTAACATCATAGCCCGGTATGTGAAAACCATACTTTTATTATCTTTTCTGAAACTAAACAAATTTAACTAAACTGTATTGGAATGATTTATTAAAGGTCCTTTGCAAAGATTACTCATTTCAATAGGATCAGAAAAAAAACACTTGTGCCAATGGAGAACATAGCTTAACATTAGACCTCATTGGTAAACTATATCTTTTTTATAACCCCGCTACATAGTAGTGGGGGTATACTGGTTTACCTCTGTTTGTTCGTTCATTCGTTCGTTTGTTCCTTTGTCCGTAACCACACTTTTCTCAGCAACTACTTTACAGAATAAAATCATATTTTGGCAAAAGCTTTCTCATGATGGTCTGATGTGTATATACAGATTTCAAGGTTACCGCATAAGTACTTCCTGTTTGCCGGACTTTATTGTTTTTTTGAATTGTTGTACAGCATATGGAATTTTTCGTCACAATTTTTTCTGAAATTGTAAGAGGAATTCAATTGTTGTTATGCACAGAACTTCCTTATGCCGAAATCCGAATACACGAAAGATTGGACCATAAGTAACTTATGGTCCAATCTTTCGTGTATTCGGATTTCAAGGTTACCCTATAAGCACTTCCTGTTTGCTGAGACATCATTGTTTTTCATTGTTGTACAATATATGGAATTTTTTGTCACAATTTTTTCTGAAACTGTAAGTGGGATTCAATTGTTGTTTTGCGCAGAGCTTCCTTATGGTCCAATCTACTGTGTATTCCAATTTCAAGGTTAAGTTGTAAGCACTTCCTGCTTGCCGAGACATCATTGTTTTTCATTGTTGTACAATATATGAAATTTTTCATCACAATTTCTTCTGAAACTGTAAGTGGGTTCAATTGTTGTTTTGCACAGAGCATCCTCATGGTCCAATAAATAGTGTATATGGATTTCAAGGTTACGCAGTAAGCACTTCCTGTTTGCAAAGACGTCATTGTTATACCCCCCATGAACGAAGTTCAGGGGGGGTATATCGGAATCACTCTGTCCAACTGTCTGTGATAGTGATTTCAGGATTGCCGGACATCTACTTCCTGTTTACCAACTTAGTTAATTTTCGAGATCTT
>MJUU01036886.1:46008-61359 GCA_002080025.1 Modiolus philippinarum | reverse complement strand
TACAGGAATTATGTACTAAAGGTCCTTAACAAAGATTGCTCATATTCTTCCGATCCGACGAAAAACATGGCAGTCAGCACGGAACATGGTTTAACATTGGACCCTATGGGAAAGTCACATTTTCATCTTCCCCTCTGAAACCACTGAAGCAAATTCAACCAAACTTTACAGATGTATGGAAGGTTCTTTACAAAGATTGGTCATTTCGTTCCGATCCGATAAAAAAGATGGCCGCCAGCACGGAACTTAGGTTCAACATTTGACCCTATGGGAAAATCATATTTTCATCTTCTGCTCTGAAACGGCTGAGGCAAATTCAACCAAACTTTACAGGAATTATGTAATAAAGGTCCTTAACAAAGATTGCTCATTTCTTTCGAATCCGACACAAAACATGGCCGCCAGCACAGAACATGGTTTTACATTGGACCCTAAGGGAAATCATATTTTCATCTTCTCTTCTGAAACCACTTAAGCATTGAATTCAACCAAATTTTACAGGAATGATTTACTAAAGGTTCTTTCCAAAGCTTGCATATTTTGTTCTGGTCCGACAAAAAACATGACTGCCATCATGGAACTTAGGGTTAACATTGAACCCTATGCGAAAAATCACATTTTCATCTTCTCCTCTGAAATCACTGAAACAAATTCAACCAAACTCAAGAGGAATTACATACTAAACGTCATTAACAAAGATTGCTCATTTTGTTCCGATCAGAGAAAAAACATGGCCGCCAGCACGGTACATAGTTTAACATTGGACCCTATTGGAAAATCACATTTTCATGCTCTCCTCTGAAAGGACTGAAGCAAATTCATCCAAACTGTACAGGAATGATGTATGGAAGGCACTTTACAAAATTTTCTCATTTCATTTTGATCAGACAAAAACATGGCCTCCAGTGCAGAACATAGTTTAACGTCATAGCCCGGTATGTGAAAACCATACTTTTTATTATCTTCTCTGAAACTAAACAAATTTAACTAAACTGTATTGGAATGATGTATTAAAGGTCCTTTGCAAAGATTACTCATTTCAATAGGATCAGAAAAAAACACTTGTGCCAATGGAGAACATAGCTTAACATTAGACCTCATTGGTAAACTATATCTTTTTTATACCCCACTACATAGTAGTGGGAGTATACTGGTTTACCTCCGTTTGTTCGTTTGTCCGTAACCACACTTTTCTCAGCAACTACTTTACAGAATGAAATCATATTTTGGCAAAAGCTTTCTCATGATGGTCTGATGTGTATATACAGATTTCAAGGTTACCGCATAAGTACTTCCTGTTTGCCGGACTTCATTGTTTTTTTTAATTGTTTTACAGCATATGGAATTTTTCGTTACAATTTTTTCTGAAACTGTAAGAGGAATTCAATTGTTGTTATGCACAGAACTTCCTTATGGTCCAATCTATCGTGTATTCGGATTTCAAGGTTACCCTATAAGCACTTCCTGTTTGCCGAGACATCATTGTTTTTCATTGTTGTACAATATATGGAATTTTTCGTCACAATTTTTTCTGAAACTGTAAGTGGGATTCAATTGTTGTTTTGCACAGAGCTTCCTTATGGTCCAATCTATTGTGTATTCCAATTTCAAGGTTAAGTTGTAAGCACTTCCTGCTTGCCAAGACATCATTGTTTTTCATTGTTGTACAATATATGAAATTTTTCGTCACAATTTCTTCTGAAACTGTAAGTGGGGTTCAATTGTTGTTTTGCACAGAGCATCCTCATGGTCCAATAAATCTTGTATACGGATTTCAAGGTTACGCAGTAAGCACTTCTGTTTGCAGAGACGTCATTGTTATACCCCCCACGAACGAAGTTCAGGGGGGTATATCGGAATCACTCTGTCCGTCTGTCCGTCTGTCTGTGATAGTAAACAATTTTTCATAACAGTTTTCTCAGTAACTACTCATCACTGCAGCTTGAACTTTTGTATGCAAGTTTGACATGATGTCCCATACAGCAAGTAGCGATTTCAGGATTGCCCGACATCTACTTCCTGTTTACCTACTTAGTTAATTTTCGAGATCTTTTGTCAATCTTAAGAACTTTTTGTAACAGTTTTCTCAGTAACTACTCATCACTGCAAATTGAAATTTTGTATGCAAGTTTAACATGATGTCCAATATCGCAAGTAGCGATTTCAGGATTGCCGGACATCTACTTCCTGTTTACGGACTTAGTTAATTTTCGAGATCTTTTGTCAATTGTAAGAACTTTTCGTAACATTTTTCTCAGTAATCACTCATCACTGCAAATTGAAATTTTGCATGCAAGTTTAACATGATGTCCCATACCTCATAAAGCTATTTCAGGATTGCCGGACATCTACTTCCTGTTTACTGAGTTAGTTAATTTTTGAAATCTTTTGTCAATCGTAAGAACTTTTCGTAAAAGTTTTCTCAGTAACTGCTGAGACATCATTGTTTTTCATTGTTGTACAATATATAGGATTTTTCATCACAATTTCTTTTGAAAATTTAATGCAGATTCAATTGTTGTGCAGACAGTTATAGCGGAACATGTTGGTTACTAGGATTATATCATTGTGTTTATACTTGTATTGTATCCACATTTGTACTGTGTCCACACCTGTATTTTGTCCCTATACAATTAAATTTGCACTTGCCACATTGATTCAGGTTTCAGTGAGCAGGGTATATCAGGCTGCCATTGGGCGCCAGCTCTTGTTGGTCATGCATGGCAAAGTAGCATTTTGTCAGGTGAGCAATACAGGCTCAGTCTCTGAGCCTCTAGTTGTAGTATTATTTGCCTTAATTCTACAAAGCAGTACTATTCAAGATCTTGACTTTAACACAAACTTTACTCTGAACCACTAATACATGAAAATAGGTTTAGGTCACTTAATTTTTATTAGGAGTCTCTCTATTATCCAAGACAAATTTTCAGACAGTATATCTTTGCTATAAGCATTTAAACTGTACTTTAACATGAACTTTTAACTGAGTCACTCATACATGAAATGTAGGTCACAGTGACCTAACTTGATTAGAGGCCTCATACCTATTAGAGATGAATTAACATGCAAAGTAATCATCTACAGGTTGTAGTATCTGAGATTTAAAAAATAATCTGAGATCTTGACTGTAACAAGAACTTTAACCTGAGTAACTGATGATATTTACTCCATATCCTTTTATTCATCATATATGAAATGTAGGTCAAGATGATCATGATTGTATTTTTATCCGAATCCTTTGACTATAACAGACTCTACTCACAAAGTATTATTTCTCTAATTGTTGTCTGGCCCGCAACAAAAAGTGATGAATTAACAAGCTAATGTTAGTTGTAGGTCCATAGTATTTGATGTGCAGTTGCATTATTATGGGTATAACTCAAATCTCTGCTTAGTTTATGGCCCTGGCCCCTTAGTCATGCATAAACGATCACTTAGTTTTTAGCAAGCAGTTTATACAGCCTGTACCAGTAGTCCTATCCACTTGATATTTGACATGCAGTTACGTTTTGAGGAGTACGTAAAGATTCCACACCCAGATGGTGGCCCTGGCTCATTAGTCATGCATGAGTGATCACATCATAATTTTTTTTCAAGCAAATTGTAAACACTGTTAAAGAATTATATTTTTATTTTTAAGGCTGCTGTAGTAGATCAATGTGCAATTTAAAGCTATGCAAGAGGCGGATGAGACATATCCTGTGTGCACAGTTTATTGTATTTGAGAATTGGACCTGTACAAAAACTTTAACCTAAGTCACTCAAGCATGAAATGTAGGTCAAGATGACTTGGTCTTTATCTAGAGCTTCATGACTATCAAGATTCATATGAAGACAATATTATTCCTCTAAGAGTTGTAGTATCTGATATCAGGCATCTTACAAAAACTTAAATTCTAGTCACTTTTGCATGAAATGTAAAGCAATGTGATTTATATATATAGAGAACTTTTATAACTAAACAATATTCATCCTTGACAAAATATTTTGACCTAACTCACTCAAAATTAAAAAACCTTGCCTCTAGAAGCTCATCAGTAAGTACTAAGGTGTTTATATTTGTTATGTGACTTACATATGATGAGAGCTTTCTTTAGGTAACATATTTGTAGATATATTACACTGAGAGCAAGTTTTTGAAAAAGCTTATAACTTTTCTTCTAGTAGGTAGTCATAAGTGCAAGGGTGGTCATATTTGATATAAGACTTTCTGATGATAATGGCTTTCTGGAAGGACCATATTTGTAGATGTTTTGACTGTTGCCTTGCCCTTAAGGCAATTTTGTTATGCCAGGCACGAAGTGGAAGGGGCATACAGATTTACCCTTGTCTGTACGTCTGTCCCTCCATCCCGATGTTAAGTTTTGCGTTAAGGTCCATATATTTCCAACCTCTTGTAGCATTTTGATAATATTACATCAGTACATGCACCTTGATTAGTTCTACCAGATTCAGCAGCAATTACGGATCCATGACCAACATTTTATGCTTGACTTTTGTTAAATTTTGCGTTTAAGTCCATTTCTCAACAACTACGCATTATACCAATATGATGTTTCATAAAAAAATTGCCTGGATGAGTACTACCCAAAACATTGACAGTTAGGTAGCTTTGACCTATATTTTATGCTTGAGTGACTTTTGTTATCCCCTCGCCCAATGGAGTTGGGGAGGGGATAAAGCATCTCGCCTGTCCGTCCGTCTGAGTGTCCGTCCGTTCGTCCCACCTCAGGTTAAAGTTTGCATTAAGGTTCATATCTGAGAAACTTCGTGTGGCACATCAATCATCTTTGGTTAATGGGAGCGTCTTGGCGAGTGATGCTGCTTCAGATGATAATTGGGCCACTCTGACCTACATTTTATGCTTCAATGACTCGGGTTAAAGTTTGTGTTAAGGTTCATATCTGAGAAACTACATGTGGCACGTCAATCATCTTTGGTCAGTGGATGCGTCTTGGAGAGTGATGCTGCTTCAGATGGTAATTGGATCACTTTGACCTACATTTTATGCTTCAATGACTCAGGTTAAAGTTTGTGTTCAGGTTCATATCTGAGAAACTACATGTTGCACATCAATTATCTTTGGTCAGTGGATGCGTCTTGGAGAGTGATGCTGCTTCAGATGGTAATTGGATCACTTTGACCTACATTTTATGCGTCAATGACTCAGGTTAAAGTTTGCGTTAAGGTTCATATCTGAGAAACTACATGTAGTACATCAATCATCCTTGGTCAGTGGATGCGTCTTGGAGAGTGATGCTGCTTCAGATGGTAATTGGGTCACTTTGACCTACATTTTATGCTTCAATGACACAGGTTGAAGTTTGCGTTAAGGTTCATATCTGAGAAACTACATGTTGCACATCAATCATCTTTGGTCAGTGGATGCGTCTTGGACAGTGATGATGCTTCAGATGATAATTGGTTCTCTTTGACCTACATTTTACACTTCAATGACTCAGGTTAAAGTTTGTGTTAAGGTTCATATCTGAGAAACAACATGTGGCACGTCAATCATCTTTGGTCAGTGGATGCGTCTTGGAGAGTGATGCTGCTTCAGATGATAATTAGGTCATTTTGACCTATATTTTACGCTTCAATGACTACCATTAAAGTTGCATTAAGGTTCATATCTGAGAAACTACATGTGACACATCAATCATCTTTGGTCAGTGGTTGTGTCTTGGAGAGTGATGCTGCTTCAGATGATAGTTGGGTCCATCTGACCTACATTTTATGCTTCAATGACTACCATTGAAGTTTGCATTACGGTTCATATCTGAGAAACTACATGTGGTGCATCAATTATCTTTGGTCAGTGGGTGCATCTTGGAGAGTGTTGCAGTTTCAGATGATAATTGGTCACTTTGACCTACATTTTACACTTGACTGACTTGGGTTTAAAGTTTCCATTAATGTTTATATCTGAGAAACTACATGTTACACATCAATGATTTTAATGTTCAGTGGAATTCAACATTTATACATCTTTAGATTATATTAGGGTTATTATTTCTTGAAAGCAGGTGAGGGGATTAGCTGTCGTTTGTGACTGCTCCCATCTCTAGTTAAATTTTGTGTTAAAGTCCATTTCTCAACAACTACCAATTATACCAGTATGATGTTTCATCAAATTATTTGCCTTGATGAGTACTACCCAAAACATTGACAATTAGTTAGCTATGACCTATATTTTACGCTTGAATGACTTTTGTTAAATTTTGCGATAAAGTCCATTTCTCAACAAGTACACATTGTACTAATGTGATGTTTCATCAAATTAATTACATTGATGAGTACTACCCAAAACATTGACAATTAGTCGGCTTTGACCTATATAATTTATGCTTGAGTGACTTTTGTTAAATTTTGCATTTAAGTTCGCTTCTCAACAACTTAACATGCTATCCCAATGCTGTTGCATCAAATTAAATAAACTTGATGAGTACTATCCAAATCAAGGCCAATTACGTGTCTTTGACCTAATTTTACGCTTGAGTGACTTTTGGTAAATTTTGTTTCTAAACAACCACACAACATATCATTATGATAATACTCATCTTTGTGAGAACTACCCAATTTTTGGACAATTTGTTGACATTTACATCCATTTTATGCTTGAATGACTTTGTTAAATTTTTACATTAAGCCCATTTCAAACAGCTAGATGTTTAATTGGTAAATACTACATAATTCATGGATAATTTTATAACCTGACCAATATTTAATGTTTCAACGACTTTAGTATGGTATTTTTTTAATACTTTCCATTACTCAACCAAAGTTTATTGAAAAATCATCTGTAATGGTACTTCCTGATGATTCAGTGACCAGGAACTAATTTTTATGCCTGATTGACTTAGGTTATCTATTGTGATAAATTTGTCGGCGGGGCATCCGTGTCTTAACCTTCTTTCCAGAAGACAGTCATTAGAAGACAGTGCTAGGGCATTTATATTTTAATGTGACTTGCACATGCTGAGAATTTTATATAGGTTGTAGACATTTTGACTTAAACTTGCCCTGAAGGTATTTTTTATGCCCCCAGATATAGGATCGGTCCTGTCTGTCTGTGTGTGTGTGTGTGTGTGTGTGTGTGTGTCTGTCTGTCTGTGCATCCGAAACTTTAACCTTGGCTATAACTTTTGACCTATTAAGGAATTATTATTAGACTTATCATACTTGGCAAGTATATAGATCTAGTCAAGAGGAACATTAATATGCAAGAAAAAATTAGGTCAGGTCAAAGGTCAAGGTCACAGAGATCAAAATTTCAAAAAAAATTTTTTGTATGTAAAGAAAGATAACTCTAACCAAAATTTCAAATTTATTACATTAGTAAAATTGTATATTGCTTTTGTCCTGTCTTTGTGTGTGTGTCTGTCTGTGCGTCCGAAACTTTACCCTTGGCTATAACTTTTGAACTATTAAGGATAAACTTATCAATATTGGCAAGTGTATAGATCTAGTCAAGAGGAACATTAATATGCAAGAAAAAATTTGGCCAGGTCAAAGGTCAAGGTCACAGGTCGAAATTAAAAATTCCATTTTCATATTTTTTTTGTATGTAAAGAAAGATAACTCTAACCAAAATATTAAGATTCCATTTTTCATTGGTGCTTGGGGCATATGTAGTGTTTCACAAACACATCTTGTTTAACTTAACCCTTGCTTCTAGAAGCTATTAATTAAGTGCTAGGGTATATGAACTTGACCTAGAGATCATATTTTTTAATTTAAAAAATTTTGCAAAAACAAAAATGTAATACTACAAATTTGCATTGATATTGCTCTATACCCAGGCTAGCTATTGTCTTCTGACAACTCATGTTTTCTGTAAGGATTAGTAGATATATACTTTGAAATTTTGTTTTAAATAGATTATTTTAATTTGTTTTCTCTAGGTGGCCAAGGCCTCTAAAATAAAAGATGTTTCAACCTCCATTCCTTAATACACCTGCTACTGCTATGTCATTTGTGTGTAGGATAACCTCCTGTGAGACTTTGAGCCCTGTTTCTGTAATTTCACCAATTGTCCATTTATTTTAATTAAGATTAAAAAAAAGATTTTAATCTAAATTTTCTGTTTTGACAATCTGTTTCAGTGTGTGACTGACAGTTCACCAGTTGTTATCGCTCTAGATGATGCACAGAATATAGATGACGAGTCTTGGAAGACACTTTACAGTTTGATCCAGACAAAAAATATTCTCCTGGTATTGACAATCAGACCAAAGGCAGTAGAAGAACCACCATGTCCTCAGGCATTAAAGTTCTTAAATAGTCCTAATGTTTATATAGAAGATATCAGTGGAATATCTCACAAATACTTAACAGCTTTAGCTTGTCAGTTAATGGATGTGGTTAGAATACCTATACCACTTCAAAGGTATAGTACTCTAATATTAAGTACAACATAAAATTGTAATAGTAGGCCACACTTAAAAAAAGCAAAATACACAAAAATGTACAAATTAAAAATGAGTAGAATAACCAAAGGGAGTAAAAGGTTGAGTGCCCAACATTGCGGCTGCATGGCCTTTGACTAGAAGGCTACCAGGCTGAAATACGGAGAAGAATGTTAAAATGATGAGAGGAGGCAGACCTAATGGTGTGTCACAGATATAACGTTTAAAAATCATGCCAAATCCATACAGCCGTAAAGTTGGGCACTCAACCTTTGTAGCTCACCTCATGAAGTGAGGGGGCTTATGTGATACCCCTAGCATCGGCGTCTGCCTCCGCGTCGGCGTCCGGTTAGGAAGAATGGTTAAGGTCCATTCCTGCTTACTGAAATGCCCCACATCAACCATATTGGTATGCTTGATACATTTTGGGATGACGACTGCAATGCATGCTTAGGATGCTGTCTCTGACCTACATTTTACGCATGAGCGACTTGGTTAGGTAGAATGGTTAAAGTCCATTCCCGCTTACTGACATTGCCCACATCAACCATATTGGTGTGTATGATGCATTTTGGGATGACAACAACAATGCATGCTTTGGATGCTGTCTGTGACCTATATTTTACGCATGAGTGACTCGGTTAGGTAGAATGGTTAAAGTCCATTCCCACTTACTAACATGGCCCACATCAACCATACTGGTATGTATGATGCATTTTGGGATGACAACAACAATGCATGCTTCGGAAGCTTTCTGTGACCTACATTTTACACATGAGCGACTTGGTTAGGTAGAATGGTTAAAGTCCATTCCCGCTTACTGACATGGCCCACATCAACCATATTGGTATGCTTGATGCATTTTGGGATGACAACAACAATGCATGCTTCGGATGCTGTCTGTGACCTACATTTTACGAATGAGCGACTTGGTTAGGTAGAATGGTTAAAGTCCATTCCCGCCTACTGTCATGTTCCACATCAACCATATTGGTATGTATGATGCATTTTGGGATGACAACAACAATGCATGCTTCAGATGCTGTCTGTGACCTACATTTTACGCATGAGCGATTTGGTTAGGTTGAATGGTTAAAGTCTATTCCCGCTTACTGATATGGCCCACATCAACCATATTGGTATGTATGATGCATTTTGGGATGACAACATCAATGCATGCTTCGGATGAAGTCTATAAACTACAATTTATGCATGACTGAATCTGTTAAAAAGAATGATTATAGTCCATTCTTGTTTACTGACATGTGCAACATGTGACAATGCTGCGCAACGAGATGAGCTTAGCAGGCTGTGGCTGCTTTCTATGTTTCTCCCTTTTGTTATTTTTAGACATTTTTTAATTTTTACATTTTTGTTTATTTTACTTTTTAAAAATAGGTCCCTTGAAATTGATCAATAGCTAAGCTAAATTGTAGTCATTGTCCAGTCTATATTCATCAACATACAGTAGCTGTTGAACAATTTCAATGGACCTATTTTCTGTCAATTTGAAAAAAAAATTTGAGCTGCTAGCAATAATTTTTGTTTAAGGTTTCTCCCACCTCGGACAAGGAAATCCATTGTTTTCGTAGTGCAAGATTTTTCTGTCATACACAGGGGGGTGTAAGACAAGCTACACACATATATTCCCGCCAGTTTGTTTTATATTACACCAATATACACAGCTTATTCCACATGAATCGAACAGAATGTAATTAAAAGTATTAAATACAATATTGACTATCTTAGAACGAAAAAATTCGAATTAAAACATATCATAAATGCCCAAATGGTTGGCACCGAAATAACCCTGGACTTGGACACGTGCTCCATGCTGTACGACGTCGGAAAAAGGGAAGTAATTCACTGATGTCAACAATGGCGTTTTGACGTTGATTCGTTTTGATTTTTTGGATGCTGAGGAGAGAAAAATAATCAAACACCAGTGAGAGGGTCACACGAAAAATCTCAGACACCCTCGGGTAAGATTTCTAGCGTCTCAGACTCAGCAAGCTTCGTCTGAGTACTTGAAATCTTACCTTTGGGTGTCTGAGAATTTTCTGTCTGACCCTTGCCCTGGTGTAAGATTCTTATAATCTCTTAAAACACTTGAATATGACTTCAATTACTGATTGCATATCTGGATTATGGCCATGATCGTTCAATTATGCTTTTGAATACAGTGTGTACCAATAGTGCAAGCTACTACTTCTTTGTGAGTACATATTGATTCAAACCCAAAAGGCAAGACATATCCTGTGTAAACATTTATTCCTATTACAGGTAGAATTTTAACTCCTTGAAATCTTTTTTATGCCCTTGCAAAGTCTGTTGGCATATTGTTTTACTCTTGTCTGTCTGTTAGTCTGTTGGTCCGTCCATTCGTCCGTCCGTACAAATAAAAACACAACTCTTGATGTTTTTCAAAACTTTACAAGGGAATTTCAACATTTAAATGGAATCTTACCTATAATGAGTAGATGTATACATCTATACATGAACACATTCATATTTTGGAATTTTCAAAATGGCCACCGTTACCATGGAAAAGGAAAAAAGGCGGGAAAATTCAAAGTGCCTCAAATTGGATGAAATTTTACTGGAAGGTTGCCTGGCATGAATAGAATTTCATTATAATTAAAAGTCATGACCGTGTGTGTCTTCTACACATCACCCTAGACAAAAACTTTAAACACGACACATCATTGTTTCAAGTATGATTATGTACTGGTGATATAAAAATTTACAGCCAGAAATGCATTTAAATGTGAACTTTTGAAATTCATTAACATTACTTAAGTGTACAATGTAGTACACTAACATGATTAAAATGTAGAACACTAACATGATTAAAGTGTAGAACACTAACATGACTAAAGTGTAGTACACTTTGTTTGAATTAGTTTCTCAGTCTTTCCATATGTTATTTCTTAAGACTGTTAAAAGAGAGATGCCATGGTGTACCATACTGGTGTGAACAAGTTTTAATTGACATGGTGGAAAAGAGACAGTTGATGATTTTAGAAACAGCTGCAGAATCTAAAATGGAGGAGAATATGATTGCACCAGATCTCAATCATATCAAATGTATGAAGTATAGAAAGGAACAGCCAGCTAAGGAGGAATATAAGAAGTGTAATGATGTATTCCTCACAGTAACAGATGTAATTATTTTATTTGGAAATATTTCTTTCCAAAAATAATAAATGTAAATAACAAAATACAAAATGTACTGTAAATTTTCATTTTCATTTTCAACAACTTATGTCTCCTCAATGCAGATCAAATCAAAACATTTGTAAGATCATAAACCAAAATGTGTGTAAAATTTTACAGAGGTCAAAAATATAACCAATAGGATCTAAAGGAAAAGCCAAAATCAGCTAAGGACAGCTTTGCATCAGGGAGATACTCCTTAGGTCTGAACAAGATATTTCCAAAATTTGAAAATAATAAAATTCAAAAATTGTAATTCGAAAATAATAATTTTCAATTGTTGATAATAAGATATTTTGCAAGTATCATTCAAACCATATGAAATTATAGTCGGGTATAAAATGCTTATATACTTACGATATACAGATTAGGTCTAATTAATTGTACTATAATCTATCTCAATATTAATTTACCATGTTAATTTGTATCCTAACTTTTGTACTGTTGTATACATGTTTTTGTCAGTTATCTGCTCATGGTCTGTGGTTCCTTTGGGATCTTCAATTTTCTTGGTTACTAAATAGGACTTCCACAATATTGCTGAAATAATGCTGAATATTAGCACCATATACCATCAGATCTATCAATCATGCAATAAAATAAATGCTTGTTTTATTTAGCTTGAAAGTCTGGGTAGCAGTGAAGAACCGTCTAAATCTCATGCTTTCCTGAAAGATTTGGGATATGTACATAAAGAAACTGCACAAGGAAGGAGTTTTCAAAGAATAGCTGTTTTTAATCCATTTGTAGATCCTGGGAATATACCAGTACCAGATATTATGAAAAGTATTGAACTAAATAATATTTGTAATATGACTACAGACTGGCCTTCTATGTTAAAAAAAATATTAAAGAGTTGAAGAGATTTGACCATTATGATCAGATAAACATGGCATCACTGTAACCATAACATTGAATTTTGGTAACTTTTTATGTGGAATGACAATCTTGTTGGAGAAAATTAGTATTTCAGTCAAAGAAATTTATAACATCATACTATTGTGGGCAAGTAATGGGATAGAAGGTAAAAATGTATTCATTGTTTGCTAAACAAAAATGCAAAAAAGGATTAGATGTGTGTTATTCCAACTTACTTTGCCCTCTTTGAAAAGTGTCCCAAGGTTCAGTCCAGTTGCTTTTTGATAACGAGAAAACACAAAATTCACATTTTCTCTTTGTAGCAGAAATGAAAACTTCAAATGTATATGCACTTTGTTTTCCAAACATTTCAAAGAATGAAGACAAAATTTGAATTTAAATGTTCAATATTATACATATGATTTTATTTTTGTCCGATAAGTATAATTTTCATCATATCAATGTTGTTGATATGATTTTTTTTTTTTTACATTTGGCATAGTAAAACAACATTGATGTATATTTCAGATTTAATCACAGCCAAAATAGATTCTATGAGAGCTACTGAACAGCTGATTGTGAAATGTGCTGCTGTTTTAGGGGATACCTTCACAAGAGATATGATCGAGAGTATTCTTCCTAATGTTAACAGAGTCAAAGCCAGAAAATCATTCAAAGTACTGAGAAAAACTGCCATATTTGAATGTGCAAATCTGTATAATCCTCACTACAACCAATTTTCTAAAGTCCCAGAGGAGAGAAGTGGGATGGAATGTTGTTGTCCAAAAGATGATGAAGATGTAGACAAGGATCTTTGTAACCTGATGAAGTTTACCAACTTAATATTTATGGATACCTGTTACAATATACTTATGGAAAGTCAAAGAAAAACCCTCCATGCTAGTGCAGCAGAATATTTAGATAGAGAGGCTGATCAGATAAGAAAGGGAATACCTTATTACACTCTGGAGAGAGCACCACCTGAACGAGATCTTGCATTAAGAGGTATTAAGCATTTCAAGTACCCTCTACTGCAAGAAAAGATAGCATTTTGTCTGTTAATCCTTTCATTACATTCAAGTTTATATTTGTTTTATGCATACATGTGATAAGGTCAGTATGCCAATGCAGGAGATCTCCCTCCAAAAACCAGGGGATTTAGGGGTCAATGAGGGAGATTTTTTTCAGGACTGTTTTAGCGGACGATTTTTACTCTTCGATGGTTCTTAATGTGTTATATGAGTACATAAAAGATCATATTTTTGTTATTCACTAGGCTATTTAGTCAACTACTTAGCATAAACAATTCCAGTTCTCTATGGAGAGAAGATAGCTCTATCTCATTTCCCATTGATATTACATGAGACGGATTAGTAAGATCAGGTTAGAATGGTGAATGGCTTAAGGCCAATCATCATTCTATACAATTTTTCAAGTTAGAGTGATTGAAGTTTGCTCTGTGAATATATAAGATTTTGTAATATTATTTCATTGAATATACTAATATTTTTAAATTTGCAAATATTTAAACAATATATAGTAAAATCCGATAAAAATTCTTTAAAGTGATGTGACTTTTCATTTCTGAAGAATTGATAAATGAATTTAATTAAAGGTAACACCTGAAAGTTTTTTTGGTCTATGTTATATACACTATAAGGGGAAATAACTCTGGACATCAATTGC
Organism: Modiolus philippinarum; assembly: GCA_002080025.1. NCBI lineage: Eukaryota > Metazoa > Mollusca > Bivalvia > Mytilida > Modiolidae > Modiolus > Modiolus philippinarum. The sequence continues at coordinate 47,191 of MJUU01036886.1, read as the reverse complement.
GTAATTAAACCATTCGAAGTTTTGACCTGGGTTGTCCGTTTTACGTCTTGAAATTGTGAATATTAGGGCCTATAACATTGAACAAACAGTTCATTGTGTAATCTATATGAGTATTACATGTCCTAAATTCCTTAACTGGGCTTTCACATGCCACTTTGACTTATGTAAACATGGTGACTCGTAAAACAACAGGACGACGATTAAATCATGGACATGTTGCTGGAGGGTATAAATGACACCTGTGATTATTTAAAACAACAAAATATCATTAATTACCTTTAAATTCAGTGGGAAATCAACCAAGCGCAACTGATTGACAGGCATTATAGGGTGCAAAACAGTTTACTTTTCACATTATTTTTAACAAACCTAATACAGGAGTTTACAGCCAAATCCGTGAGGACAAATTTCAGGCCTTAAAAACGGGAGACTCCCGCAGGATCCGGGAGCTATCACATGTATGCATAATTTATGGTACAGACCAATTACTGCATTTTGTATGTCAATAATGCAAAGTCAGTTGCTTTAAGGTGGTATGTGGGTCTAAAAATTGTCAGATAGAATTTTCTGATATTTTCATGGTTTACACTTTGTTATAAGGGCAAAGAAAACTAAAATCGATATTGGGGGTCACTGGCCATATGAGCATGAAATCTGTCATGTCAAAATTAGCTATTTTGGTTGAAATGAAAGGGAATTTTAACAATTTTTCCTACAAAATTTTTATTCATTGTAGTTGCATCAGATAAATTTTTCAAATTTGTTGAATTATTAGCTAATATAATTGCCTTCAATTTGCAGGACAAAGGGTTTGACCTAACTTATTTTTGAGTAAATGGCGAAAAACGAATTTTTTATGCCCCCGCAACGACAAGTTGGGGGTGGGGGGGGGCATATTGTTTTACCCCTGTCCGTCCATCCGTCCGTAATTCCGTCCGTCCCATCTCTGATAAGCTGTTATTCCGTATAACTCCTCCCACAATATTAATGCTACATTTGTTTTACTTTGCACAGTGATTAGACATGCATTGAAGATGTGCATATTGTCATGGCTAAGATTTTGGCCCAAAATTGTGATTTTGAGGGGTAGTTGAACTTGGCCAATTTATCAAAATGTGAGTACTGGAACTGCTATTCTGGACAACTCCAATGCTACATTTATTTTACTTTGCACAGTGATTAG
>MJUU01036886.1:7464-25305 GCA_002080025.1 Modiolus philippinarum | reverse complement strand
TTTTAAAAATGCTCCATGCTTTAAAATAGATGATATTTTCCGCACACAATTATCGACTAGACTTGACCATTCTGAATTAGGGATAGGTAGGTATATCTTTAAGTCAAATGATAAACAAGTCTCACTTTGGCTTTTTCCATGTGCTTGGACCCCCTTTTAATTTAGGAAAAAACATACCTGTAAATGATATAATTCAACAAAATACTTAAACATGTAATTAAAATATGCATGTATTAAACCCGAAAGAAATATTTGAAACAAATTGTTAATGTACTACTAATTTCTATTCAGTGTTTACAAACAAAAAGTCCGTGGATAACAATTGTTAAACCTGAACGAGTACACCTTGCTATTATTAGGTAGGTCAACTCTGGTCATCTAATTTATCAAGTTACTTGTTCGTCCTTAAAATAGAACAATCCAACACTTAGAAATTTTCACCTGTTTGAAAAAAATTGTGAAAATGCACATGACTGCAGACTTTTGTGCATGTCGTAAACGGCAAATTCAACGTTTTTCAGTTATGTATGATCATTCTTGATATACATACCAAATATGATAAAGATAAGTGTAAAAATGAAGCTGAAATCATGAGATTTCCATTATCTAAAGGAAGTGAAACCGACTTTAGGCTGACAACGAAAATGAAACTCTTAATTATGTTTCAAAATTTATTCTTTTTATGCCCCCACAACGATAAGTTGGGGGCATATTGTTTTACCCCTGTCTGCCTTCCGTCCGTCCGACCGTCCTTCTGAGGGGGGTACATGGTTTGTCCATGCAACTCCTCCTACAGTTTTTATGCTAGAAAGTTTTTATTTTGCAGATCATTTGTTCATATATTGAAGATGTGCATGTGATAAGGATTTTGATTTTGGTGCATTTTTGTCAAGAATATACATTGTTGAACTTAGTCATTTTTGGTGATTTTTCATAGAGGGTACATAGTTTGTCTGGGCAACTCCTCTTACAGTTTTAATGCTAGGAAGTTTTTATTTTGCAGATCATTTGTACATATATTGAAGATGTGCATGTGATAAGAATTTTGATTTTGGTGCATTTTTTTGTCAAAAATGTACATTATTGAAGTTAGTCATTTTTGGTGATTTTTCATAGAGGGTACGTATTTGTCCGTGCAACTCCTCCTACAGTTTTAATGCTAGGAAGTTTTGATTTTGCAGATCATTTGTACCTATATTGAAGATGTGCATGTGGTAAGGATTTTGATTTTGGTTAATTTTTGTCAAAAATATACATTGTTGAACTTTGTAATTTTTTGGTGATTTTGTGATAGAGGGTACATAGTTTGTCTGCGCAACTCCTCCTACAGTTTTAATACTAGGAAGTTTTTATTTTACAGATCTTTATACCCCCTGCCTGAAAAGCAGGGGGGGGGGGGTATAAAGTGATAGGGTTGTCTGTCCGCCTGTCCATCCGTTACACCTGAGGGTAACCATCTCTTATCCGCTACTCCTCTTTAACCACTGAGCAGATTTTCATGAAACTTTAAGACAATCTTTGTAACATAATGTAGATGTGCACCTCCTATTTCAGAATTTGATTTAATTGATTTTTGGGGTTTCCCATAGCAAAACATGGACTTTGCCATTACATTACAAAGGGTACCCATCTCTTATGCACTACTCCTCCTGAACCACTGAGCAGATTTTCATGAAACTTTAACACAATCTTTGTGACATAATGTAGATGTGCACCTCCTATTTCAGAGTTTGATTTAATTGATTTTTTGGGTTTCCCATAGCAAAACATGGACTTTGCCATTACATAACAAAGGGGTACCCATCTCTTATCCGCTACTCCTCCTGAACCACTGAGCAGATTTTCATGAAACTTTAACACAATCTTTTTGACATAATGTAGATGTGCACCTCCTATTTCAGAATTTGATTTAATTGATTTTTGGGGTTTCCCATAGCAGAACATGGACTTTGCCATTACATAACAAGGGGATACCCATCTCTTATCTGCTACTCCTCCTGAACCACTCAGCAGATTTTCATGAAACTTTAACACAGTCAGTGTGACATAATGTAGATGTGCACCTCCTATTTCAGAATTTGATTTAATTGATTTTTGGGGTTACCGTAACAAAACATGGACTTTGCCATTACAATACAAGTGGATACCCATCTCTAATCAGCTAGCCCTTCTACCACTCATGAATTTTTAAGACATTCTTTGTGACATAATGTAGATGTGCATCTTCTGTTACAGAAATTGATTTGATTTGATTGATTATCAAATGGGGGAGCGGGGGTATATATCAGTGAGCTTCTAGTTTGTACCTATATTGAAGATGTGCATGTGTGATTTGGTTAATTTTTGTCTAAATTATACATTGTTGAAATTAGTCAATTTTTTGGTGATTTAGTAACAGAGGGTACAGAGTTTATCTGTGCAACCTAGAGTAACATGTGTTTAGCGGGGGCATCATATGTGTATTACACAAATATTACCAAAAAATACCAATTTGATTCAACCTTGCTATGGGGCATGTCATCCTCTAATTGTAAATATGTGTGAATTCTAACCACTGTAAGATTTTTTACATAGCATTAAAACGTGTGTATTGGGTTTTATGTGCTTATACCTCCCTTGGAACAAAATATAAAAGTATATAAAAAAATAAGCCTGTTCCCTCTAGGCCCATCAATCTGTATATCCATTATGATAGTTACTGTTAAAATACTTTTATCATATGTGTATTACACAAATATTACCAAAAAATACCAATTTGATTCAACCTTGCTATGGGGCATGTCATCCTCTAATTGTAAATATGTGTGAATTCTAACCACTGTAAGATTTTTTACATAGCATTAAAACGTGTGTATTGGGTTTCATGTGCTTATACCTCCCTTGGAACAAAATATAAAAGTATATAAAAAAATAAGCCTGTTCCCCTCTAGGCCCATCAATCTGTATATCCAAAATGATAGTTACTGTTAAAATACTTTTATGTAGGGGTTTCAATATTTGTAGTTTTGCCAAAAATTATAGTACGAATATCAAACATCTGATAGTATGTTAGCACCAATGCACATTTGGTTAACTTTGACCTACAATTTCTTCTTGACTGACTTAATTCAATTTGAAAAGAATTCATATGTTATTAACTTTACATGGTAGGATTATCAAGCCTTGTATATGCTTGCAACTTAATTCAATTTCAAAGAATTCAGATGTCATTCACTTTACATGGTAGAATTATCAAGCCTTGTATATGCTTGCAACTTAATTCAATTTCAAAAGAATTCAGATGTCATTCACTTTACATGGTAGGATTATCAAGCATTGTATATGCTTGCATTTCTCAAATTTCATCATTAGCAAGGCAAGTTTGGTTTCCTTTGACCTACATTTTCTGTATTATTGATTTACATTCAAGCATTTTTATGAGTTCAGGTCTGAGCCCCTGTAGGTGGTAGGATCATCAGACCATGGATATCCTTGCATTTCTAATGATGGGTCAACATCCAGGTAAATTTGGGTCACTTTTTGCTGCATTTGGCTTGATCAACCTTAACATTCAATTTAACATCACAGTTCATATCTGTTACTGTATTCAGTAGTCTCATCTAAACAGGTATATGTATATACATCTCTATTAAATGTTATGTCAGCATCCAGGCAAAATTCTGTTCCTGTGACAATGTGTCATAAAAATTTTTGATTGTACATGTTTTATTTCTTCTGCTGTATTGTGACCTGTGAGATCTCTTTCAAACATGAAGCAAACAGATATGTACATGTATTTGGGTTAAGGTAACATAATAAAGTTTATTTATCAAACTGGACAAAGTTTTCTGTTTTATAATATTTATCTAAAGTACTAGAAGAACACTGCTAAATTGATATGATCAGAATATGACATTATATAGATTGTAAGAATAACTGGCAAAATATACTTGGAGATGTGGGTGATATATATTTACAAAAGTGGTCATTATAATAATTAAATCCTTTAAAATTTAAGAAAGTCAAAATGAAGTATAGGTTCTATCAAAGAAAATGAAGTAATATCTGTTGCACAAATTTTCAGTCTGCACTTTCCCATATGTTTCAAACAATACCTGCTATTTAATAAATTCTTCCATATACTTATACAGTGAAACCTGTATGAAACCTGTATAAACCAAACCCTGTCCAAACTGAAAACCTTTCTACATCAAACACAATGTAAAGACCTTATGTATTAATTATATATATTTTGAACCTGTGTAAATCAAATGCTTGTCTAAGCAGAAAAAAATCTGACAGTCCCTAATGGATTCGGTTTAGATATGTTTCTCTGTATTAGAATAGAAGAATGTTTCAAACTTAAAATGTTAACAGTCATTGGTCCCATTGTGTGCATGTAGATTTAGAAATGTGTTCATAAGGTTTACTGTCCAATATAGGAACTATCGGGAGCAAATTAAAAACCAATGAAACATAATACATTCATATTCATATAATAACCATTGTTCAGATGAGCAATACAGGCCTTTCAGAGTATCTTCTATAGCTGTCCTAATACACTAATTGTCCTGTATTTTTTGGGAATTGTTAAATAGCCATTACATACTGTTTTGATAAGTATAAATATGTTATATTCATTTCTGAATTAAGACAACATTTCTAATCACAGGCATTGAAAATACTGAAGAATGCCGAGGACTGGATTTATACAATGATAGATGAAAAAGGACTAGACGAAGATGATAACAGTTTGAATGTACTATATGCCAAACTAGCAAGAATGACTGGAAAAGTGCGTTATACATTTTTCTGTAAAATATATATTTGTGTCGCCTGCACCTAGTGCAGGATCGACACATAGGGATCACTATCCGTCGTCTTGCGTCCGTCCGTCCGTCCGTCTGTCTGTCTGTCTGTCTGTCTGTATGGCTCCAAAATTTTTACCATTATCCGCATCTCCTCCTAAACTGCTGGGTACAGGGTTCACACAGGTCCTAAAATCCTGAAAAAGTTATGGAGTTTCAATTTGAAAATTAAAGGCCTTGAAAAGTCATGGAATCCAGAATTTTTGCCAAAAGTCCTTGAAAGGTCCTGGAAATTAATCAAAATGTAAAAAATATTTTTATTGTCGTAGGAAACTTGTGTGTTTGTTGTCTAACAATCTTGTCGGTAAGGTCAATATTAAAAGGAAGTATTAAATCAAACGTCATTAAATGGGAAGTACAGTGGATTCCTGTTAATTGCATACTTTATTTGTCAGGAAAAATTATGCAATTAACAGGAATATTCTATTAAAGTGAAACTACACTCAAAAATGAAAATTTGATATGTTGTTNGAAAAACATGGCCGCCAGCACAGAACAAAGTTTATTTTGGCCCTATGGGAAATTCACATAAAAATCATGGCCACCATACAGAACATAGAAAAATCCTGCTGTTCAGCATTTTGTCAGGTGAGCGATACAGGCTCAGTGTCTGAGCCTCTAGTTCCATATGCATTAAATAATCATAATACTCCGATATTAATATACATTTTAACAGATAAAGTACTAAAAGCGAATACAAAATTGAAATTTCATTGTTGTGGGGACAGCCATTTTGAACAGATAGACGAATGATCAGTAATGTATAATTAATAACCAAAATATATAGAATAAGAAATAAACTACAATGGCCAGTATGACAGCATTTCTACTACATGTCAAATACCATGGTTTTTATTTTAGCCAAGTAGAGTATTTTCAACATATATATTTTCCTCGTTTAAGTCCGTATGTCTCTTAAGAATAAATTTAATTTGACAGAATCAATAATAATGCATGCATATTTTACCAGATCCAGACATAATTTCGTCTATTAAAATAAAAACAGACTGATTTGTTTCAAATGATTGTAAATTGTGTCAGATGACAAGATTGTGTGTCAAATAGCCACATACTGGCACAAGACATGTTGTAAAGGTCACCTGCTGATCCGGGATAGTTGATTAACGGAATGTACAACAGGTGTCTTTTGGCAATCCAGGTATTTTGTGATGGACAATTTATAAATCCATACACATTTGAAGTGTGTTCCCGTGATTTCATTCCCGTGGACACTTTTCGCAAAGAAAAATAACATAAAGTATTTACCTTCCTCGGAACAAGCATTTATTAATAATATCCGTAAGAACCAATTATGTATGTCATAGTTATTGCATATTTTGGTACTAAAATCTCCCATAAGAATATATTTTTGTCCATGTTGTGTGTTACAACAGCATAATTCCCTGATCGTGAAGATTTCTTAGGCAAAAGCCATCTGAGTGAAAATTCCGCTTTTAAAGTCAAACGCATTTACAATGAAATTTATAAAACAGCTGTCCTACTGATCTGCAAGAAAAAAAAACAAAACAAAAACAACGATGCCTGGATTCATCAATATTAAATGAAAAAGTAAGAGTTGACATGTCTGCAGTGTTCCTTCAAAATTACGAAGAAAGTGATACGAGGCGAAGTCCAACCAACAATTTTGGCAAACTCACCGTAGTTGCATCTTATGTCCAATAAAATTACGAATCAGGTGTATTAAGTGAAGCAAAATATGTTCTAGTTTACAACTATTGTTGGTGTATAATGCATAGCTCGCAAGAATATCATTTCAAAGTACATACATTTGTGTGGAATTTGAAAATATGCACTAATTCTTTGCCTTTCATGTCAACAATGGCCATTCCTTTACTTTTGGTTCAGGGAGTTGAACATTTTAAAAATCATTTATCCGTCGAAATACTTGTACTCGACGTGCTAATGTTCTCGAGCTTGCTTTGTTGATTTACAAGAAAAATGCAAAAAGGCTGTAGGCTGTAAAAAGCGGCATAGAAATATGCAACCGCTGTACTGAGCACGATGTAAAATCCCATTTTTGCTTTCGTTTTTTGAACATTTTGCTAAAATATGGTAGATGCTCCTATTCAAAACTTTAATCACGTTAATAGTAAGGAGACGACCATTTCATTTTTTTTTGGGGGGGGGGTTGCTTTGGGCGATTTTGCAAATGAATAATTTAGTCTTGATGCTAGTAAAAATAAATATTATATTCCGAATTATCAGGAAAATAAATACGTTAATTTTGATTTGCTGAATACATTTTTGTTGCAAATGCAAATAAATAATTCGATGTGATATTTTGTGAAAAAAAAAAATGTCCGAGATTTTTGTGAAAATACATAAATTTTCTGGGCAAAATCGCCCTAGCCCTCCCTTCAAAATCAAAAGTTGTCCCCCATCAACCAATCAAGATTCTATAGAAATTCTATTGTATACCAATTTGTACTGCCTGAAAGGATTTACCTTGATACTCCAGAAATGACAAATTGGTATACAATAGAATTCTATAGAATCTTGATTGGTTGATTGACAAAGAAAAGATAGGAGTTTTGAAGGAGTTGTTATAGGTGTTACTTGAGGAATATTGGTATGTTCATTGAAGAATTGCAAATATAATATGTTAGTGAGCCAGGAAATCCGCCATAATTGATTTGACATTTCATAATAAGATATCTCATTTTAATTAGTTTTCCAGAATAAATTGCTAAAAAGTATATATTTTTAATGTTAAATTTTACAAAACATGTCTTGATTTGCAAATGAAACTATTCAATTAACAGGAATTTCTTTACTATTCAATATGCAATTAAAAGGAATAAATAATATAGAAGCATATAGTAAATGGTTTTGTGCAGCAGAATTGTATGCAATTAAGAGGAATATGCCTCTAGGCCCCCCCCCCCTTTAAGGGCTATAGGAGGGTGTTGTATTAGACCCTAGGATGAGGATATGGGCTTATTGAACAGAATATAACTTGGGCCAAAAAATGGAGTGTTTTTCGCATGCGATTGGGGACTAAAAAGATATGTCAGGGGGGTCCCAGAGAGGGGATGTGCCCCCTCCGTCTGGGGGTTCGAAGGGGGGCGTTAGCCCCCCTCGCCGCCAGACCAAATCTGGGGCTTATCTACATCATGAAATAGTGCTAGCTATTCCTCAACACATATTTTTTGAAGTTAAACCTTGCTTAGGCATGTGCAAGTAACATTTTATTTTGTTTTTAAATTTTAAAGTATGTTTTGAAAGGAAAAAATGCAAAAAAATATGAATTTTTTTACGATTTTGAGGTCCCCTGCTGTCTCCATTGCAACCAGTACCAGAGTTTTGGACCCTGTTTTTCAAAGACCACTGACAGGTGTCCAGCTGTGCCAAGTGCCAAGACTCTGACTTGCAAGACAATAATTCTGCAGCATTCTAAACATTGGGTCCCATTTACTTCTGCAAAAAATGCCCTTTTAGAATCCTTTTCATGAAGGAAAGGGTTAAGAGGTATGCAATTAAATGGAGTTGACTGTAATCATCCTGGTTTCCTTTTTATCAACAGCTTTTCTCCTATTGATTTTAATTCAAAAAAGGAACCAGATAATATGATCGGAACACAGCATGACATTACAATAATTTTGGGTATAGAATATTAAGAAAAATCCTTGAAAAGTCATGGAAAAGTCATGGAAAATTGGAACAAAAAAGGTGTATGAACCCTATGGGTACTTTCCAACAAAACTTGCAGGAATGCTTCAGTATATATTGTAGATGTGCACTATGCATTTAGATTTTTCCCAGATTTAAAGCTATTTTTGGACTTTGTCATTTTAGCTTATTGGTGTCATATGGTATACATCCATTATCTGCAACTCATCCTAGACCGCTTGGTACTTTGCTACCAAACTTGCAAGAATGCTTCAATATATATATTGTAGATGTGCATCATGTATTTAGTTTTTGATTAATTTTTTTTTTTTCAGATTTTCTAGCTATCTTTGGACTCTGTCATTTTAGCTTATTGGCGTCATATGGTATACATCCATTATCCGCAACTCCTCCTAGACCGCTTGGTATTTGGCAACCAAACTTGCAAGAATGCTTCAATATATATTTTAGATGTGCACTATGCATTTAGTTTTAGATTTAATTTTTTTTTCCAGATTTTCTAGCTATCTTTGGACTTCGTCATTTTAGCTTATTGGCGTCATAGGGTATAACTCCATTATCCGCAACTCTTCCTAGACCGCTTGGTACTTTGCAACCAAACTTGCAAGAGTGTTTCAATATATATTGCAGATGTGCACCATGCATTTACTTTTTGATTAATTTTGATTTTTTTCAGATTTTATAGCTATCTTTGGACTTTGTCATTTTAGCTTATTGGTGTCATAGGGTATACCTCCATTATCCACAGCTCCTCCTAGACCACTTGGTACTTTCCAATCAAATTTGTAAGAATGCTTCAATATATATTGCAGATGTGCACCATGCATTTAGTTATTTCATTTTTTAAAATTTTTTTACAGATATTCTATTTATCTTTGGACTTATTTGGAGTCTTTGGGTATACCTTTATTACACTGCAAATGTTTTATAATATCCAAGATAATAATGCTCCAAGCTATCTTTGTAATTTAGTTCCCCCAAAAATCCAAACAACAACTAGTTACCCCTTACACAATGGAGAAGATATTATTATTCCCTTCTGTAGACTATCAAGTACATATGACTCTTTCTTTCCTTCAGTTAGAATTAAGTCTTCCAATACGCAATGGCAACTCCATTTCAAATTTTAAAATCGAACTTAGAAAACAAAGTGATACTGATAAAGTCCCAGATTATTATGGCACAGGCCCACGGAAACTGAATATAATATTAACACAGTTTCGATGCTCTGCTTCATTTCTCAATTATGATTTATATAGAGTGAATATAATTCCTAACCTGTCATGCCGATGTGGTGCTGCACGAGAGGACTCCTGTCATTTCTTTTTTTATTGTCCAAACTACAATCAAATACGAGATATTTTGTATCAAAGTCTTGACTGGTTACCGAATGAATTTGTAATAGACCTCCAACTCTTGACTTGTGGTAACCACAATCTTACTTATAATGAAAATGAAAAAATTTTGAATATATTAAAAGGTCTGAAAGATTTCTAATTGTTTGAAATGCTGTGTGAACACCACACACATTCACACACACCATCATTTGATTTTTTACATTTTCTCTTTCTTTTCGTTCATATATAATTGTATTATACTTATCTTGTATTTTTGTATGCATGCTCTATCTACATTATTGTATGAAATTGTGTTTTGGAGAAGACTTCATAAGTTGGATAAACTTGTGTCTTATCCTTTTTGTATTTAATTGCAAATAAAATATGTTCAAACAAATACCTTTATTATATGCAACTCCTCTTAGACTGCTTTGTACTTTCTGACCAAACTTGCAGAATTCTTCAATATATATTGTTGATGTGCCTATGCATTTTGATTTGTTTTATATTGATTTTTTTTAATTATCTTTGGACTTTGTCATTTATTGTCATTATACATACATGTATAACAAAACAGGAATTCTTTAATACAGTCGAACTTCGATGGCTCGAACACCCAAGGGAACGAAAAAACAGTTCGAGAAAGAGGGGTCAAACTGCGTTTAAATTCGAACATAGGGTCTATCCATGGTGTTCAAGTTATTGCAGTTTGAGCCATCGAAGTTCCACTGTATATATATTGCAGGCGACACATGTGTTCCGCGGCACACCCATGCATTTTATTTCTACAATAGTCTAAAAACAAAATCCATGATTATTAGAATTAATGTAGAGCAACAACATGTTTATTGGTATCAAATTAGTAATTTGTGTGATATATTTCTTTTTTAATTTCACCTGCAGGGTAATTTCTGATTATTAGGAGATAACTTTGTTGTATTTTTGGATTTGAGGGGCTATGAATTAATATATTTTGCTGTTGCAAATTGAATTTTCTGGAGAAGCATCAGTGGAATCAGAAAAAAATGATATTTTTGAACATAAATTCTTTATAACGTAAATAGAATCCACTGTAATTCTGTTCATGTATTTGTATCATCATATTGTTGGGGAAAAAAGGTTTTTATGCTTAACATTCATTGATGTAGCTTCGTGTAATTTTTGAAACGTTAAATGTAATTTTAGGCTTTATTTATCTCCAATGAAAGAGATGAAGCTCATCTCTACATGAAACATGCTGCCAAATTACTGAAGATCTCTGAACCAGAGGGCAATTGTCAAATGTATACAGAATACATTTATCTTTGGATGTTCCTGAGATTCCTTAGAAATTCAAAGAAAGCAAGAAGGTAAGTATTTTTAGCCCACCTCTCTATAGCCAGGGTGAGCTTTTGCCATCATTCGGCGACTGTCATCCTGCGTAGGTCTGTCTGTCAGTTGTAAACTTTTCATTCAAAGATCTATATCCTCTGAAACCATTCGGCCAATTGGAACCAAACTTCACAATAGTCCTTGGGTGATGCCCTTAAAAAATGTCCCCCAAGTCCTCACCTCATCCAAGATAATCAGTAGCAAGGAACATAGGTTAAAATTAGTCTATATTTTCTCAGATCTTCTCCTCTGAAAATTCTTTGCCTATTGGAACTAAACTTTGTCAAAATGGTCCTTAGATGTCCCCTTTAATAGATATGTCCTGCAAGTCCTCATCACATCCAAGATGGCCGTCAACAGGGAACATTGAACTCTATGGGAAAGCATTCAGAAATCCTCACCTTTGAAGCCATAAAGCCAGTTTGAACCGAACTTGGTCACTATAGTCCTTGGATGGTCCCCTTTAAAAAAATGTGTACAGCAAGTCCACATCTTATCCAAGTTGGCTGCCAGCTTGGAACTTAGTTCAACATTTGACCGTAGGGAAACATATTCAAAGATCTTCCTCTCTGAAAGTACCTTGCCAATTGGAACCATACAATAGCCCTTAGTTGGTCCCCTTTGAAAAATGTGTGCTGCAAATCTGAATGGCATCCAAGATGGATGCCAATGGGGAACATAGTTGGGCTCCTCTGAAGCCCAAAGCCAGTTGGAACCCAACTTATCAATAACTCCTTGGGATGCCTCCTTTAAAATGTGTTGGAGAAGTGGGCACATCATCCAAGATGGCTGCCAGCAGGGAACTTAGTTTAACATTGAACCCTATGATAAATCCTATTCAAAGATCTCCTCTCAAAGTACCTGGCCAGTTGGAACCATATTTGGTCTCAGTGGTTCTTAGATGGTTCCCCTTGAAAAATGTGCGCAGCAAGTCTGCATTGCATCTAGAGCTGAATATTTTGAGGAATCTAACAATACCTTAAAAAGGCATGTATTATCTGCACATTTTTACCCTAGTAAGGATTTAGGGGTTTGGAGGTGTGGATTATATACCCCTATACAACTTTATTAAAGTCAGTTAAGATTGATTGTTAGTCCCTGTTCAAACCGAACAGACTGTTCTTAACATTGTGGATCTAATTAGCTCACCTGACCCAAAGGGCATCCGTCGTCTGTCCTTCATCCGTCCGTTAAACTTTTACCATTTTCATCTGCTCCTCTGAAACTACTGAAGCAATACAGGAATGATGTGTGTAAGGTCCTTTACAAAGATTGCTCATTTCATTCCAATCCGACAAAAAACATGGCCGCCAGCTTGGAACTTAGGTTTAACATTGGACCCTATAGAAAAAATCATATTTTCATCTTCTCTTCCGAAACTACTGAAGCAAATTCAATCAAACTTTATGGGAATGATGTATAGAGGGTCCTTTACAAAGATTGCTCAATTCGATCTGATCCGATTAAAAACATGGAACACAGTTTAACATAGGATCCTATGGGAAAATCACATTTTCATCTTCTCCTCTGTAACCATTAAAGGAAATTCAATCAAACTTTACAAGAATGATGTATGGAAGGTCCTTTACAAAAAGTGCTCATTTCATTTCGATTCGGCAAAAAACATAGCTGCCAGCGCGAAACATAGTTTAACATTGGAGTCAAAGGAAAAATCATTCTTTTCATCACCATTGCTCTGAAACTATTCAAGCAAATTGAACTTATCTGTATTGGAATGATGTATATAAGGTCTTTTGCAAAGATTACTCATTTCAATAGGTTCTGACAAAAAACATGGGTGCCAATTGTGAACATAGCTAACATTAGACCCCAATGGAATAAAAATAATTTTTGGTCATTCGATGGCATAAAAGCATTTTGTCAGGTGAGTTATACAGGCTCAGTTTCTGTGCCTCTAGTTAAAATTTTGTTTTGAATTGAAAAAGTGTGTTACATTTATAAAAAGAATGGAACTTTCCTCCAAAAAATGCTATTGTTGTCGGCCAAGATTCTACGAAACCATCAAGAACAAAGCCATAATCTTGATTCAAGCAACCAGATCCCTGAGGGGTTGTGTTTCATGTCCATTTACTCTTATGCAGCAATCTACTTATCACAATGGATCCAAAATGACAATATCCACATGTCATTGCATGTCAGCATAATGATTGTTCCAAACCATTTGAAACAACAACGGAATCATACCAAGGAGTCCGAGCTATGTTTGTATTTGATAGAGACCCAAATTGTGTGAAAAGTCATTTATTCAAAACCCATAATTGTAAATGAAACATATTACATAATATAGAAAACAAGAATGAATAAATGACATAACAAATGCAAAGGTGGGGCTCGAAAAGGTGCCACAAATCTCTGAAGGGGATCCCCCACCCGAGGAATCCTTGGAAAACTGTATCCCAATCAGTAAGTAGAGCAAGCCATGTTGACCTCTACCCCTGTAATTTGTAAGACTTCGTAACCCACTGCAAGCATATATGTTAGCCTGTTTTAAGGCAAGATAAAATACAAATGTATTCCAATGGATAAAACAAATGTCAAAAATGTTGCAATAACATATAAATATATATAAGAAGGCACACAAAAATAATTATAATTAGTAGAGCAAACCATGTTGACCTCTACAATAAAATTACAACAAAATTTAAATGAAAACAAAACATATAATTAAACTGATTTGAGCAAGTCATGTTGACCTCAATTCAGGCTTTACAAAGGTAAAAAGAAGAGCAAGCCATGTTGACCTCTTCCATAAACTTGGGTTGATATCTTGATATACATAATTGAATATACTCTGGTAAGGCAAGCCATGTTGACCCCTACTGTGAGTGTCTAGAAGTTTTATAATCTAATATAATTATGAAAAGCATTAGATTTCCATCTACCCATATGTTGTATGATGGAGAGAGGGATTCCTCTAGCTGCAGCTGTGGTTGCAGCCCCAATTCTAAAACTATGGCCCTTATAAAATGCTGTATTTAAGCCAAAAAACTGTAATAGCGATTTTAAAGAACTGTTGAAAAAATTTGATGAAACTGGCTTTCCACATGACATCCGAAATAAGGGCCCATTTGTATGTTGAGATATTTTCATGTATTCAACTAAAGCTTTAACTGGACAGATTAAACTATCCGGTACCATAGCAATAAATAGTAATTTTGGTTGTAAGTCACTATGCTTATAATATTTTAATGTTACCGTTAAGTTTAAATTATTTTCATCAATTCTATCCAAACGTATGTCCTGTTTTTGTAGAACTTTGTGTAAATCTTGTTCATTTTTTACAGTAATTTCTCCAATGCACAAAAAACAAGAGTAAGCCAATGTCATCATAGCTTTAAAAAGAGCACAATTAAAATGATTGCGAATCACAGTAGGTAGTGCTTGTACAAGTTTACAAAGAATGTCTCTTGTTATTGGTAATCTTGTATCAATAGAAGATCTTAAATTTTGAGCACCTTTTAACATCTTTTTGATAAAAAATGAATTTGTAACATCTGGATAGCCATTGATTTTATGCACAAAACTTATGGCTGATATATAAGACGTAATTGTGGCAGGTTGAAAGTTCTTCAAAAATAAATGAGAAATATTATCTGGGTAGATGGAAAAATCTGTTCATTTGGAAAAAATGCATGACAAAATAATTCATAACTCTTCAACATTCTACAATAGGATGAAACTGAGGCGGCAGACAATGAAGCATTTATAAGGTGTTTAGTTACAGAGTCAAAAGATGGGTTAGTACCTGGACTGGTGTTGTATTTAACCAAGGGGCAATGCGGAGGGCTTCCTGAAACGAGAATCGAGATAAAAGGTCACAAATAATGTTTGTTTTGCCTGGTATATGCTTAGATCTAAAATGTTTCAAAGAAGTAATTACTAATCTTCGAACTAGTTTCATGATAATTTTATCTTTTGAAGATGTCTTGTTTATAATATCTGCCACTGCTGCATTGTCTGTTAAAAACAAAATTCTATGATTGGTGAGCAAGGGCCCCCATATATCAATTGCTAAAACTATCGGAAATAATTCCTTAACCGTAATATGACACTCGGATAGTTCTTTTGTCCAACTGCCCGCACACCAATTATGGCCAAATACTGCGGCAAATCCACCATGAACTCCAGCAGCATCAGAATAAAGCTTAATGACATCTGATGAAACCCACTCTCTATACAAAAAACAAGATTTACCATTATAGTTCACAATAAAATTGTGCCACATTTTTAAATCGAGCCTAGACTGGGAATTCAATGTAATTCTGAAGTATGGGGACGTATGACCTATAGTTAAATCAAACAAACGTCTTAGAAATGCCTGTCCGGGGATAATGACTACACAAGCAAAATTTAATAAACCCAATAATGACTGAAGATCCTTCAAACAAATGCTCTGTTTTTTACTGTATTTTGACAACAAAAATGATATTTTATCAATTTTATCAGGTGGTAAACGAGCAACCATTTCAACAGAATCAATTTCAATACCATAGATTGTAAAACGGGTAGCAGGGGCCTGGGTCTTTTCCGCCTTAATGGGCACACCTATCCTATCGGCTACACAAAGAAAAGTTTGTAAGGCCCGAAAACAATCATTGGAATTTGCCCTTCCTACAAAGAAAAAATCATCTAATAAATGAGACACACCTCTAATGCCAAATTTTTCATTTAAAATCCACTGCAAAGCAGAAGCAAACTTTTCAAACAATTGACATGAAGATGAGGCTCCCATGGGCAACACACAATAATGGAAAAACAAATTTTCCCAGTGAAAACCCAATAAATAGTGATCCGATCTCTTTATCGGCATTAAATAAAAAGCATCTTGGATATCTGCTTTGCTCATAAGACAGTTGTGCCCACAAGATTGCACAAGATCAATGACTGTTTCTATATTTTGATATTGGACGGCAGTAAATTCTTTGGAAATAAATGCATTAACTGAATTGCCTTTCGGATATGAAAGGTCATGGATAACACGGAACTGGCCAGGTTCTTTTTTGGAAACCAAACCTAGTGGGGAACAGACAAAATATTTAAATGGTGGTTTTTCAAAAGGACCTCTCACTCTTCCTAGATTTACTTCTTTGTCTATTTTAGCTTTAACAACAGCAGAATTATCACGAGCACTTTTATGATTGGGAGGATAATTAACAGCATACCAAAAGAAAGTCGAATGTATAGAAAATCCAGACGAAAACCCCTCGATTAAAATCTGTTTCAACTCTGGGTTATAATCAACCAAAAATTTAGCTAATCTTTTTACCAATACCGGTGTTGGGAGTGGACTTGCTGGGTGCAGTGGATTTAGGGGCTTTACTGAAGGACTCAGGACATGAGACTGCACTGTGTTTTTTGCCACAGTATACACAGACATGTTTGAGTTTGCAAGACTTGTTTCCACACACCCCTGTTATGCAAAAGGCCCAGCAATAGCCAAGAGGGAATTGTTGCTGGGCCCTCCTTTGAAAGGGATTTGTTACAAATCTATTTGTTTTAGGCTGGAAAGACTTAATACTACCATGTTGAAGGGTATTATTATTAAAAGCTGCCATACGCCACAGTTCATCATGAATTTGGTCCCACTGTAAATTCATAGATTTCCGTACTTTACAAAAGTTTTCATCATATATCTTCACAGCCTGAAAACCAAACTGTTTTGCCATCCCCCGAATATTGTAACCATACTTATTTAAAGCCAATGTTAAATGTGGGTGTTTAAGAAGGTAGACAGACATAAAAATGTCAAATGTGTTGGTCCATTGATAAATAGAACCTAATTCTTTTTTATTAGTACTGTATTTACTGGTGATGGTAACATTAAGTGTTTCCAACAAAATATTATTATTATCAAGGCTGAGAAGTTAACATATTCATTTGCCCAAATTTGAGTGCGAATTTTATCTGATACATTGAAATCAAGGGGTAACGAATGTTTAAGCAATGGCAATGAAGATAATTGATTGACATAATTAGTACATGTACCTAAATTATTAACATGCAGACTTGCACTATTATTGTCCAGCAAGTTTGGAACAGATCTTCCATTTAAAGCTATGGCATTGGGATCAGAACACAATGGTGGTTGCAGAGTCACAGAGTTATTGCACTGATTGACAGGAACTGTTTTGTTGCACTAGTGGTGGTTGGTTACTCTGCTGCGACATGTGCGTATTGTCTTGAGATGTTGTCGGTATTGCATCAGATGTGTCTCCTTGATTGTTATTGTTGATTCCTGAAATTATTGATGACAGGTTTGCTCCTAAATTGCCATGTGTAAAAATTTTGCAATAGTCAAACCAGCATTCTGCAACTGACTTATCAAGGATGAACAATATCATCTGCCGACGGTGTACTACTGACAGTTGACGGTGCACTACTGACAGTTCTTGTTGTCTTTGACTTGCGGGCGTGACTTATTGGGCGGTATAATTCTGGAAGTGGAGGTGGTGTAACCGTGCTAGTATCATCCTCTATATTGTGCAAGTTGTCCACCATCACGGATTCTTCAGAAAGATTGGTTGGGCTGCTCTGCGTCTGGTTCTCGACTTGCTCTTAGGCGTGATCTAAACAAAATAGATTTCAAAATCAATACTGAATCTTAATTTTTTTTT
>MJUU01036885.1:74878-86397 GCA_002080025.1 Modiolus philippinarum | reverse complement strand
TGTTAAAATTTCATAAGGATTGGTCAACTTAAACTAAAGTTATTGACCAAAAACAAAAGTGTCTACAGACAACGACGACAACGACAACGACGCCGACGACAGCACCACACCATTATACGACCGCAAAAATTTTTGCGGTCGTATAAAAATGACAAAGTTCAAAAATGTGTAGTTTCCTGAAAAATTATCAAAAATCAAAATAAAAGTAGTATGCACATCTTTGATATGTGCACAATCAACCTGCAAAATAAAAACTTCCTAGCTTAAAACTGTAGGAGGAGTTATCCGGACAAACGGTGTACCCGCTTGATGACAGACGGACGGACGGACGGACCAGTCAAAAACTATATACCCTCAGCAACTTCGTTGCGTGGGGTATAACTAGAGTGTAAGTCAAGGCAGTGACAAAGATGTACTGCACATATCAGTCTAGTAGGACTTCAATTACAGAACTAGAGTGTAAAGTCAAGGCAGTGACAAAGATGTACTGCACATATCAGTCTAGTAGGACTTTAATTACAGAACTAGAGTGTAAGTCAAGGCAGTGACAAAGATGTACTGCACATATCAGTCTAGTAGGACTTCAATCACAGAACTAGAGTGTAAAGTCAAGGCAGTGACAAAGATGTACTGCACATATCAGTCTAGTAGGACTTCAATCACAGAACTAGAGTGTAAAGTCAGGGCAGTGACAAAGATGAAGTTAACTTATTTTAAGTCTAATTATTTCTTGAGTGACAATGTGCATTATCTTTTAATTTCAAATAATACCTCGTCTGTAGATAGCATGAAACTTAAATGGGGTAAGCCCAGTTTACTTTTGAACATCAATTGTATCATTTGCTACTTTTGCTATATGTATTTATACTTGAAAACTGATGTAGTCATTGACTGGTCTATTACTTTGCCTCTAGGTAAAAAAAAATAAATGTGACAATAATTAAGCTCATTCAAAGATTAAAGTATTTCAAAGTAATTATGTTAGCAAATGACAAACCTTTTTAAAAACAGGTTTGAACATGAAAAATAGGAGAAAAACAAAAGGCTCTAAAGAGCATGTTTCCTTCACCTGGACCATAAATGATGCAAAGTCATTTAATGGTCTCCTTGCTAAAAAAACTTTATAATATAGAATCCAATCTAAAACTATTTAACCTACTGACTGCTATCTTGGATAATGAATGGACATGTCATCAGTAATGTTCATGCCATTTCTGCAGAAATCCATTCAACAATTTACAAGAATATCTTCCTAGTGTCTCACCTTCAAATATGTCCCCCTGGCAGCAATCTTGGATGAAACACAAACCTTTATCTTTTTGCAGGGACCACCTAAAAACTATTGCCGCCAAGTTTAATTCCGATTTGCTATGTAGCTTCAGAGGAGATCTTTGAGAGTGTTTCCTTAGACTCTAATGTTATACTATGGTTCCCACTAGAAGTTATCTTGGGGGAAGTTTGAGCCTGAAAAACATGTTTTTTTTGCATGGGACCACCTCAAGACTATTGTGGCCAAGTTTGGTTTCAATTGGCCCAGCATTAACAGAGAAGATCTTTGAATGTGTTCCCCATAAGTTCCAATGAATAAACTATGATTTCTGCAGGCAGCCATCTTGGATAAAGCTAAAATCTGACAAAAATGTTTTTGCATAGAAATTTTTATGACCAAGTTTTGCTTTAATTGGTCCAGTAGTTTAAGAGGTTTTCCTATAATATTAAACCATGTTCCCCAATGGCGGCCATCTTGGATAAAGTATAAACTTGAAATTTCAACACCTTTTTTTGCAGGGGATCACATAAAGCAAATGTGGCCAAGTTTGGTTCCAATAAGTGAATGTGATTTTCCATAGAGTCCACTGTTCAACAAAATTCCCAGCTGGTGGCCATCTTGGAGAAAGCATGAACCTGAAAAAAAACAAAAAACTTTTTTTGCAGGTGACCACCTAGAGGGATTGTTCAATTCCATTTGGCTTTGTAGTTACAGAGAGTGTTTTCCCAGAGGTCCAATCTTTTACTATGTTCCCTGCTGGCAGCCATCTTAGATAAAGCATGAACCTGAAAAATACCTTTTCCGCAAGGGCCCAACTTAAGCTATTTTTGCAAAGTTTGGTTCCGACTGACTATGTAGTTTCAGAGAAGATCTTTGAAAGTATTCCCAAAGGATCCAATACTAAACTTTGCTTCCCTGCTGGTGGCCATGTTGGATAAAGTTTTAATCTGAAAAACACCCTTTTCACAGGTGACCACCTAAAAACTATTATGGCCAAGTTTGGTTTGAATTGTCTTGACGAATTCAAAGAAGAAGATCTTTGAATGCATTTTCCCAAAGGTTCCAATGCTTAACTATGTAAACCCAGCTGGCAGCCTTCTTGGATAAAGCACAAACCTGAAAAACTTCTTTTCTACAGGACACCAGCTAAAAACTTATGTGGCCAAGTTTGGTTCCCATTGGCCCAGCAATTTCAGAGGAGATGATCTTTGAATATGTATTCCTATATCATTCAATGCTTAACTTTGTTTCCTGCTGGAGGCCATCTAGGAAAAAGTGTGAACCGGAAAAGCACCATTTTTTCAGGGGACCACCTAAAGATGATTGTGGCCAATTTTTATTCCAATTGGTCAAGCAGTTTTAGAGGAGAAGATCTATAATTGTGTTTTCTAATAGGGTCCATGTTAAATGATATGCACAGTCGGCTTTGTGCAGAGTCAGAGTTTCATTAGAATCTTCCCAAAAGTTACAAAATCTTGCATCATAAACTTTTTTTTATATATTTTGTCCTTTACTAAAAAAAAGACTGCAGAACCACTAGACTATACTTGCAGTCTGCCATAACTTACCGGTAGTCATTGACATTATATACCACTCAGTTAATGCCAACCATTGAAATAAAAACTATTTCTCGGAATAGTTTTTCCATGTTTGGAATTGTGCCATATTAAATCCTTTTGTCCATCACATAATACCTACATAATCAACAATTACAAAGTTCGCCTGGTTATTCACATTGTCACAGTAACCAAATTTGCCAGACTTCTGACCTACCATCAGAGAGGCATGCATATGCAAGGTTACATTATCCTACCATGTATAGTGACCGAGATCTGAACTTCTCCATGAACTTGAATGTAAATCAATCAAACATGAACTAGAGAAACTGTGAGCAAAGCTCACTATTACCCCCCGCACCCCCCATTTGATTGCAGAAATTAAAAATCAATCAAATCAAATTCTGAAATAGGAGGTGCACATCTACATTATGTCATAAAGACTGTTAAAGTCTCATGAAAATCTATTCAGTGGTTCAGGAGGAGTAGTAGATAAGAGATGCGTACCCACTTGTAATGTAATGGCCAAGTCCATGTTTTGCTATAGAAAACCACAAAAATCAATGAAATCAAATTCTAAAATATTAGGTGCACATCTACATTCTGAAATAGGATGTGCATATCTACATTATGTCATAAAGACGGTATTAAAGTTTCATGAAAATCTTTTCAGTGGTTCAGGAGGAGTAGGGGATAAGAGATGGGTACCCCCTATTATGTAATGGCTAAGTCCATGTTTTGCTATGAGAAACCCCAAAAATCGATCAAATCCAATTCTGAAATAGGAGGCGCACATCTACATTGTGTCATAAAGACTGTGTTAAAGTTTCATGAAAATCTTTTAACTGGTTTAGGATGAGTAGCAGATAAGAGATGAGTACCCTAGGTGTAACAGACGGATGGACGGACAGATGGACAACCCCATCACTATATACCCCCCACTTTTCAAGCGGAGGGTATAAATATAGGTCAAAGAGATCTGATTTTACCTGGATGCTGATAAACCATCAGAGATGCATGCACATCCAAGGCTACACTATTCTACCATGTATAATGACTGAAATATGAACTTCACCATAAACTTGAATGTAAATCAATCAAATGAAAAATATAGGTCAAAGTGACCGAACTTTGCAGAGATGCTGACCTGTCATTAGAAATACATGCATATGCAAGTTACATTATCTATTATGTATAGTGACTGAGACCTGAATTTGTCCAAAAACTTAAATGGAAATCAATCAAGCATAAAACATAGGTATAAGTGACCTGATTTTGCCTGGATGCTGACCTACCATCAGAGATGCATGCATATGCAAGGTTACATTATCCCATCATGTATAGTAACTGAGATATAAACTTGGATGTAAATTCAAATTGAAGCCAATCAAGCAGAAAATCAAAGAGACCCAATTTTCTTGGAGGCTGTAAGTCGACCAAAAATATATCTGCATGCAAAGTTTGATGAACCTACAAGGCATACTGTGAAAGTACTTTTGTTCGTGGGGTACCAATTTTTGTGGATTTCGTGGTTCGTCAAAACCACGAAATTAAGTTCCCAACGAAATGCATTTTTCCCAAGGGTTTTAATACAGAAAATTTGAAACCACGAATTTTAGTACCCACGATATAGTGATTTTTATGAAAACAACGAAAATTGATGTCCACGAATAAAAGTACTTTCACAGTAATTGTAGAGATATATGCCAAAATGCGGATGTGAACATAGACGCAGACACCGGAGATACTCAAATTTGTTGAAGTGAACTAAAAACAACTTGGATGAAAAGTTGAAATATAAAGCATGATTTCAAGAAGTATTAAACATTTATTTAATAAAAAAAATTAATGAAGTAAATGAAGTGTTCCCAAGTAACAGTAGTTTAAATTCCATTTCATTCTCTTCTGGTGACTTACATTATGTTTATACACAAACATCAAATTTGTCGAAATCTTATACAATCCATGATCAAATTTATAATTCTTTATATTTATTTCCATACCTGCAAACTTAACTTAGGCATGGACAGGGGGGTGCTGAGATTTTTATCCGAGACGGAAAATTTTTTTGGCCCACTTGGCCAGATTATTTTTTTCCGCTATATACTATGTTAGGAAATTTTGTTGAGCCAGGCTATTTTTCTTTAATGGACAAAGTGAGAGCCAGATTATTTTTTTCAACCCAGGTGCTGGTCAAATTTTTTTTTCTAAAAAATACCAGCCCCCCCCCCCTGAAAATCAAATGGTCCGTGCCTTATTACTTTTCAGTCATCAATAAAGGTTGTCTATAGACAGTGCAGAGAAGTAGTTTCAGTGGTTGCTGTATAAAAATATCTTCCTATATGTAGTTAGGGTCAACATCACGATTTGTAGACTGGTTAGGGAATGACAACAGATCTATCCTGTAACAACTTTACTTTGTTTTTTCTTCTACTGAATTTGACTTCATTTTATCTGAATTGTCAAGTTAAACAGGGCGGGTGTCATATAAGGAGCAGGAGATGCTTACTCTGCAGGTGCACCATGGTTTTTATCTGGGTCTATGTAGTACATCTGAATGTGATGTGATGTCTCTGTTTCTATGCATTTCCAATATGGACATTGCATTCAAACATTTTTCTTTTTTGTACTGTACTGTTTTGTTTCTCATTTACTTCAAAATAGTTGTAGAACAGGAAAAATAGCTATGTATTCTCAAGCATTCAAAAGGAATTTGTCAATGAAATACAAGTATTACATGAACAGGTGCTAAAATAATTTTATTTTTCTAAGAGTTACAGCCAACATCAGTGCCGAATATATCAATTCCTGAAGCAGGTAAGTTTCTGGAGAAATAGACACAGGTACTTGTTTCATAAAAAATGTCAGTCCCTCGCTCTCTTCTTCTTTCTTGGAAAAAGAGAGGGAGGGACTGACATTTTTTATGAAACAATTGCCTATGGAAAAAAGATCAGAAAACTGATCAAAAGTTTCATGTCAGTTTGGAATAAAATTCTATTCTTTATGATTAAGTAGGGTAAAATTTATTTTTGTGGTTCAGGGAAGACAGTCCAGATGTAAAAAGTTAACAGACATATATATATGACTAAGGTATGACAGTTGCTTAACCATGGAAATAGCCCATTCTGACTCTTCTGTTGCATGTATATAGACAAGTTTCCAATTGGTGAATTTTCCCGGAAAATTTTGATGCCACAAAATAAGATTTTTATATGTCACAATGTTACATGACACAATTTACTTGGTTCATTCATTAAAAGAAATTGGAAATTGGTCTATTGAAACTATTGTTCAAAATTACTGCCTTAGGTATTGTCATTTCTGTAATGAATTGTTATGAACTAAAAACAATTCTAAATCCCTAATTATAAAAAAGGCAACATTATGAAAAAAAGAAATCCCTATAATGGTTAAAAAAAATTCTTATCATGATTAATAGAAATCCTATCACGATTAAAAAATGCAAAAAATGATTAATAATGATCAGGAGATTGCAGATTTCATTAGCCAATGGTTATGATCCTCTTCTTTCCTTTCCATCCTTTGGAGATCTAGCCACATTTTAGGCGGCTCAATGCCATCCAAACTTTTAGCTACTCTAAATATATATCACAACAACAAAACTTTAATATGA
Organism: Modiolus philippinarum; assembly: GCA_002080025.1. Lineage (NCBI taxonomy): Eukaryota > Metazoa > Mollusca > Bivalvia > Mytilida > Modiolidae > Modiolus > Modiolus philippinarum. The sequence goes on along the minus strand of MJUU01036885.1, from coordinate 79,937 downwards.
TTTGTATAAATTTAATTTTGCAAAATTTGTATGATTTGTGTGATTACTTTACTTTTTTGAAGGTTCATTTCATTCAAGTCAAATATATTTTGAATTGTCACATTATAAGTTGTCATAAATGATCTTTATTTTTTACAAAGAATCACACTGAAACTCTACCTCAAAGGGAGATAAATTGAGACTTGTGTCTCAAAAAATGTGGTGAGATTTGACAAGGATGAAGAGGACAGTAATGGAGAGCAACCCTTGGCTAGCAAAGATGGAGATTGCACTGAGTAAAATTTGTCAAATAATTAGAGATGTATAATAAAAAAAATATGTTTTACAATTAACATGACCTGACCTGCAGGGATACGTATACATTAATAACAATACAATATATATACCAACTTTACATCAAACAAAGAACAACAATATTTAATTTCATTATCAAATAGTTCATGGCAATGAGGGACATATGGCAGGTTATGGACCGAAGGGAACCTAAGGTCCACTTACTATTTTTGGGGTGACCACAAGGTCCATAAACTGCCATTTGGCCCGAATTGACATGAACTATTTGATATATTATACTTTAATAACAGAAATGTATACAAGTTTTATTCTTTTTTTCCTTCTATTATTTTACTCAAAACATTTCAAGGTTAAAATATTATCTTAAAATGGATTAAATAAATTGCTTGTGATAATTTGTTTTAAGTGCAACAATAATGTTTAAAAGACTGTACAATTTATTTTTGTTAATTAAAATTGGTCACTTTAACACTGTAATCTGAAATAGCTCATACAAAGTAGAAAAAATTATTGTGACGTCAAAATATATTATATGGACTGGGCTGCAGGTCCATATACTGTTATATGGACCGGTAGTGTTAACAAAGCCAATAAGGACAAATAAAATGGTAAAGTATAATATTATAAATTAGTATGAGACATTTGAGTACTTAACTTGAAAATCATTCATTATACAAAACAGTTAATTTTTTTATAAGACAGTATATGTCAGTAATTTCATCAAAGATTTATGATCTTTTTTTCCAGTTTTATAGCATATTTTATAAGTTTTTGTAAAATATTAAATATATGTAAAATTAAAACATGAAATTCTAAGACAAATCTTCAAGGATTTCTAATAAATAATTTTAGTACGGTTTCAGTATATGTTATATATAAAAAATTCTACAAAAAGAATAACAAAACATCACAACAGTTTATTTATCACAGACTTCTGTAAATTTTTGGTTTTCCCCTCTTTGACAACAACTTAGGTGACTGGTTTTCCCTGCAAAAAACAAAAACAGAAATAGTTAGATCAAAAATAATAACATAATAAAACTAATGAAAATATTTGCTTCAAGAGATCAAAGGAAACTCATACAAATTACTGATAACTTGGGAAAATACATTAAAAAGAGTCTTATACTAGCGCTACATCAACCTGTTAAATCTCATGTAAATATCACAGGAAAATGATACATTGACAACTGTCTTATAATAAAACTGGTTCTGATGCACCATTTTTATATTTGATATCTAGTTCTGTCAGACCAATCTTGATGTGTAAGGATATACAGTGTATATTCTTAAGAAATAATTCATAGAGGTATAGTGTTATGTTTTATATATACATATGGGATGGGCCTTTATATTCAAATTCAACCACAAGAGTTAGCAAGAGATGAATTATTTCCATTCCAATATAACTGAAAATGGAATTTTCCATTCTGAAACAACCAAAAAGAAAGTGAATTTCATCTTCATTTCTGTCTTTGATGTCACAATACACAATCAGACATTTCCAAACATTTTCAAGTATGTCAAATTAAATCCAAGTCAGTAACAGAAATGTAACAGCTTTAGTTCCGTTAACAATAATAGCAGTATAGTATAAAATAAATCTGTACTAAAATGTAAATATTTTATTTATAAAAAATAGCAGTAGTGCATTGCAAGATTCCTTGCTATATGTTTAAGTATCAATAGGCATAAATCAAAGACCACTTACACCTCCAAATTGAAATTTGAGTAAACAACTCAAATACTTAATTGAAGATTAATTATTATTTTGCTATAAAATGTTCTCAAAAACTGTAAACTGAAAGCAATTTTCCGGCCCTAAAGTTAGAATAATATCTTCTCAATTTCCATGAATAAATTTCTTTAAATTCTATTCAGTAGTAAAGGATACCACTTTGCAATTTTTCTTATCAATCACAAAATAAAACTCAACTAAAGGATGACATGGTTCAGTGTTTGATGCCCCACTAAACATATATATTTCTATTTATTTGGATGGAAAATTAGACGAACAAGGGTAAAACAATATGCCCCTTAGTTTCCCATCACAGGGGCATAAAAAAAAAACAGTGAATGCCCATACAGAAGAAAATAACTGCTTAAAATACAGCAATTGAATTTATCCTTTAATTTTGAAATAGCCCATTAATTAGCTCTTATTCAGTTTTCATGAAATTTTATCAAATTTCTAACAACTTAAAATTAAATTTAAAATTTAGAATTAATGAAGCTGCTTTTGTCTTTTGTTTCACTTCCATATATCATATACCCTTTGTCAAAAGGTGGCAAGCACAATTATACATTTCAGGCAATAACATTTTGTGATGAAATGTGGTCTGAAAAACTGTAATGTCAGATATGTGTTGATCAATTAACATTGCATGAACACATGAAAGTTCATTACTTAAAATATAGACTATAGTCTTGCATGATGTTATATGGATATAAAACTGATATTTTATATGGAAGTTAATTGCTTAATTGTCTGACTACCTGTAATTATGACCATCCTGAATTTCCACCTGATTAAGGGTGAAGTAATTTACATAAAATAAAACCAATATCCTGGTACAAAATAACATCGAAATTATATCAATATTTTTACTAACAAAAATTTCACAGGTAACAAAAATAGTTTAGTTAAATTCATTTGCAAGTGATAATCATTCATTGCTCCCATTGTCTTGGATAAAAATACACCTATTGTGGCCTATCTCCTAAGTCACTTGCTTCGTTTGAAAAAGATATCGATTGAAAATTAATTACAAACAAATCGACGTTAGACTCTCTCAGAAACAAAAGTCTTTGGGATGGTTTGATTTTAAATAATTAAAGTAATGTATTTTATGATAAAGTTGTAATAGAATGTGTTATGACAGTCTTTTTGGAACATCGAACTATTTCTATATGCTGACACTCGATAAATTGTCAATCTCAGTAAAAAACTCCAAAATATGGTTTATAATCATGCACGTTTATCAGTCTCTTGATCAATTTTATGTAACAATTATTTTGATCAGGTTTACAGAGAGATTCAAATCACCTGTTATTTACATAACTGTAACAAAAATATGTGTTATTCAATTATCAATGGCCCTGAAATTAATTATTTTCCCATTATTGTTAGTAGGAAAGCTATTTGATATTGAAACTCATTTGAACAAATCTTTTGTTTACAATCCGTGGAAATCATTGATTCTTCAACAAACACAGCTAATCTGGTATTCCAATTTTACTGAACTGCAAAGTCTAAATCTGATTTAAATAAGTGGGGTCTAGGTAGAGAATTTATTATTCATGTTTATATTAAGTTGTTGGTTTCACATCAAATGATGTGTAATATAATTGACAACCTTCATTTTCAATGCATTATAATTTAACATTTAAATTGATTTTAGACTTAACCCACATGTGCATTTTTAAATTTATTGTTCCACTTGCAATTTCATCTTTAAAATAGCAAAAAATACAAACAAATAAACAGAAAAAACCAAAATGAAACAAAAACAAAGAAAATCTACACCAAAAGGTAAAATAACTTGAAATACAAGTGTATATTTAATATTTACTAGAAATTACCAATAAGGCTTTAGTTCAATATCTGTTATTTCAAGATCTGTAATCCCTATTTATGACAGATGTCATTAAAACAAAATCCCTCTTTAAACCTCAATGCAGTTGTTTTTTATTCTGGTTAGGTATAACAATTTTATCATTTACAGCCATTTCATTGCCATGTAACAAATGTGGTCATTAAAGAGAGGGTCTGACTATTTTGCTGATTTTGTTGTCTCAATTTGTGTTATCACATGTTTTGCTGGTTTTAATGTCAGTGTTTGTGTTGTCCCATGTTATAATATTTCTGTTGTCTCTATTTGTGTTATTACATAATTTGTTTCTGCTGTTCTTTTTTGTGTTATCATATGTTTTGCTGTTTCTGTTGTTTCCATTTGTGTTATCACATGTTTTGCTGTTTCTGTTGTCTCCATTTGTGTTATCACATGTTTTGCTTTCTCTGTTGTCCCTACTTTTGTTATCACACACTTTTCTTTTCATGTTGTCTCAATTTGTGTTGTAACCTGTTTTGCTTTTTCTGTTGACCCACTTGTGTTATCACATGTTTTGCTTTATCTGTTGTGTCCGGTTGTGTTATCTCATGTTTTGCTTTTTTTTGTTGTCTCCATTAGTGTTATCACATGTATTGCTTTTTCTGTTGTCTCCATTTGTGTCATCACCTGATTCACTTTACTTTTGTCTCTATTTGTGTTGTCTGTTGTTTGCTGATTGTTGTCTCCACTTGCTTTATCTGTTGTCTCCAGTTGTTATATCACATGCTTTACTTTTTTTGTTGTCTCCATTTGTGTTATCAAATGTTCTGCTTTTTCGTTTTCTCCATTTGTGTTATCACATGTTTTGCTTTTTATGTTGTCTCTTTTTGTGTTGTAACCTGTTTTGCTTTTTCTGTTGTCTAAAGTTGTGCTATCACATGTTTTTCTTTTTCATTTGTATGAACTTGGGCAATCACATGTTTTGCCTTTTCTGTTGTATCCACTTGTCTCATCACATGTTTTGCTGTTGTTGTTGTCTTGTCTCCTGTTGTGTTATCTCATGTTTTGCTTTTGTGTAGTTTTCATTTGTGTTGTCACCTGCTTTGTTTTTTTGGTCTCCACTTCTGTAATCCAATGTTTTGCTTTTTCTGTTATCTCCACTTGTGTTATCACATGTTTTTCTGTTTTTGTTGTCTCTGTTTGTGTTATCACAT
>MJUU01036885.1:63212-74700 GCA_002080025.1 Modiolus philippinarum | reverse complement strand
TGTGTTATCACATGTTTTTCTGTTTTTGTTGACTCTGTTTGTGTTATCACATGTTTTTCTGTTTTTGTTGTCTCTGTTTGTGTTATCACATGTTTTTCTGTTTTTGTTGTCTCTATTTGTGTTATCACATGTTTAGCTGTTTTTCTTGTCCCCACTTGTGTAATCACATGTTTTGCTTTTTCTGTTGTCGCCACTTGTTTTATGACATGTTTTTCTGTTTCTGTTTGTCTATGTCACGTGTCACATGTGTTGCTGTATTGTTGTCTCCATATGTGTTATCACGTTTTTTTTATCTTTTTGTTGTCTCAATTTGTGTTATTACATGCTATCCTTTTTCTATTGTCTCCACTTCTTTTGTCATGTTTACTTTAAAACATAAATATTAACAACTTTTGCTTTATTTTGCATGAAAAAAAACCAGCAGTTTCAGAGGGATCAATCCCACAAACAGAAGGAAAAGGAGTACACTTCATAAATAAAAGTTGTTTGTATTGATCCAAAATGGTGGGCATTTGTGTAAATGTGTACACATCCTAAATACATAATTTTACTATATAGATTTAAAGATATAAAGACTTAGTTCATAAATACAATGCAACCTGTAAACATCTAATCAAGGCTGGTATTTCACATCCCTTATTTTACGGTAATGTCTTACATAAGAGTAAAAAATACTTAAACTCGCCTAACAAACTTATAAAACCTTTAAATCGTCTAATTCATAAGGGTTATAATTACGGTATTGTCGTCAAGTCATTACGTATGGCCTTCTTTGGTATTGACATTGATTTTTGATAGGGTCTTTGCAATTTAACTAAACACATTCTAAATTTCTAAAATCTGTATTGCATGGACACGGGTTATGTATTCTGGTATATACATGAAATCATTATGCTAAACTCCTCACAGGAAGGGATCTTGGTGGAAGCTGTATACTGAGGGTACATAACTTACTTTGTCAGTTGGTGATAGGTCTGGAGCTGGCATGTTAGTTAACTGTTAGTAGTCTCTTGTGATTTCATGTTTTTGTCCATATATTTAGTTCTTTCAGTTTCATTTTTCACATTTGACTCAGTCCAGTTGCCAACTGAATTTTACTGTTGTTACGATTGTTTTTTGATTTATCACATTGGCTGTGGGGGGAAGGTTTGGATCCAATAAAACTAGTTTAACCCCGCCGCAGCAGGTTTGTGCCTTTCCTAAGTCAGGAAATTATTAAGCCTTTGTGTGTCTTGTCCTTTTTCTAGTTAGTTTACTTTATGTCTATAGGAGTCTAGGATGATGTTTATTTTGCTGGACTTGATTGCTCTTTGTTCAGGGGCCGACTCCGACCTGCTGTTGGGTGTGGGGTTTTCTCACCGTTCACTGAAGATCTTATGGTGGCTTTGAGTTGTTATTACTCCCCTTTGGGTCGTTGTCTCTTTGACACATTCCCCGTTTCCCTTCTTTTATCTATTAATCACATATCTGGATTTAATATCCTGTTTGTAATACAATAACCCGTTTGAGAGATTGTCCCTAACCCTTTTAGCTGACCAGGTATATCATTAAACAAGTACAAAATTGCAAAATATTAGTGTAGTAAATTTTGACAATTTATGCAACTAAAACACCACTTTAGAATACATATCAAATTTCTTTCACAATTTTCAAGGGACATAACTTTTGAATATTTTTACCTTTGAACCATATTTAGTAGTATTCAAACTGACAAAGCAAAAAATCTGTAAGCTATTCAATTTAATGTAGTTCACTTTTTATTTAAAAAAGAATTGATAGTTTTCTTTGTCTACGTTTTTGACAGAAACTTCGATAGTGTAAACAGGTCTAAGACCAGCAGTTCTCCTATACCTTTCCACAACAGTGAATGTTGTGATCTATAGTATATCATATATATTACAAAAATATAACTGTAAAAAACAATGACTATATTGATCAAAATGTGACCGTGTATACATTACTTTAAGAAAAAGCTTTATCATAATAATCAGTATTAAATTATTAACACTATTGATTTCTACAAGATGAAATTAATCTTGATTATAACTTTTAATCACACCAGGTATGGCTAGGCCATTTAATCTTACAAATAATTACCGTGGTAATAAATTACACTTATAATTACCATGGTAATAAATTACACTTATCATTAATGTAATTAACTTCATAAATAAACTATTTTCTGGGGGTTTGTTTGGCTGAGACCAATAATATACTGAAGACATGACAGGATTTGTCTAAATACAAGACAATTATGCAGAGGAAAATCATAACAGACAAAACTTCTTAAAAAAACATATTGCTTAAAGATTCACAAGCAAACATTAAAACACACAGACACAAAGATTACTGGCTACCATGATTTCTCATAGTTTCCAAATGCAGATGAATATCTGGTCAATTGAACACAGACTATGGCCACTGTTTGTTGTAGGGATGTTGGACATCTACATTGGACTATTATTTCAGTTGGACTATCCTGGGTGTGCTAGTAATCATGTCTAGTCTAATCTTTCTAGATATGCTATTAACCAGGATTTAGTCTATATACTAAGTGTGCTAGTAAACAGAGTTTCAACTAAACTATCATGTGTGTGCTAGTAACCAGGGTTTAGTCTGATGTATCCTGTGTAAGCTAGTAAACAGGTATTATGTGTGTGCTTAGTAACCAGGGTTTAGTCTAAACTATCCTGGGTTTGTAAGTAACCAAGCTTAAGTCTGATCTATCCTAGACAGTGGCTGTACTGCAGATCAGAGAAAAATTCAAACTATCCAGGGTATTCTAGAGACCAGAATTTAAACTATGCTGGGTCTAGTGATCAGAAAATAGTTTAAACCAGCCTGAAGTAGCATGAGTGTTCCAGTGATCTTAGTTTATCTGCACTATCTGTAGTGTTCTAGTAATCTGAGGAGTGTTCTTGGGATCAGAGTTTAAAATGTCTTTGGTGTTCTAGTAATCAAAGCTTAGTTTGAATTATACTGGGTGTTCTAGCAATATGAAATAAGTTTATCTACCCTTAGTGTTGCAGCAATCAGACTGATGTATCTTGACTGCTGTTACAATCTGATGTTACTTCGAACTATCCTGGGTTTTGCAGCAATCAGAGTTAAATTCAACTATTCTGGGTGTGTTGAAGCAATCAGAGTTAAGTTTGAAATATCCTGGATGTGTTGAAGCCATCAGAGTTTAGTTTGAACTATCCTGGATGTGTTGAAGCAATCCGATTTTAGTTTGAACTACACTGGATGTGTTAAAGCAATCCGATTTTAGTTTGAACTACCCTGGATGTGTTGAAGCAATCAGAGTTTAGTTTGATATATCCTGGGCCTGTTAAAGCAATCATAATTTAGTTTGAACTATCCTAGATGTGTTGAAGCAATCAGATTTTAGTTTGAACTACCCTGGATGTGTTGAAGCAATCAGAGTTTAGTTTAAACTATCCTAGGTGTGTTGAAGCCATCAGAGTTTAGTTTGAACTATCCTGGGTGTGTTGAAGCAATTAGATTTTAATTTGAACTAGCCTGGGTGTGTTGACGCAATCAGAGTTTAGTTTGAACTATCCTGGATGTGCTGAAGCAATCAGAGTTAAGTTTGAACTATCCTGGATGTGCTGAAGCAATCAGAGTTAAGTTTGAACTATCCTGGATGTGTTGAAGCAATCAGAGTTTAGTTTGAACTATCCTGGGTGTGTTGAAGCCATCAGAGTTTAGTTTGAACTATCTGGGTGTGTTGAAGCCATCAGAGTTTAGTTTGAACTATCCTGGGTGTGTTGAAGCCATCAGAGTTTAGTTTGAACTATCCTGGGTGTGTTGAAGCCATCAGAGTTTAGTTTGAACTATCCTGGATGTGCTGAAGCAATCGAGTTAAGTTTGAACTATCCTGGTTGTGTTGAAACAATCTTAGTTTAGTTTGAACTATCCTGGGTGTGTTGATGCAATCAGAGTTTAGTTTGAACTATCCTGGATGTGCTGAAGCAATCAGAGTTAAGTTTGAACTTCTGTAAAAGCAGAAATATTTCTTGGGGGTTAAATTTTGTATATTTCATGGGAGGAGTTATCAATGAAAATCAAATCCCCACAAATAGAATTTCAGGAATATTAATTACTATTAATATCATATAAATTCGAAGAAAATTTGTCACCATTAAAAGTTTTAAAATGTTAAATCCATGAAATTTTATCCCCAAGTAAATAAATGATTTTACAGTATTTTAGATGTTGAAGGAATCATGGTTTAACTCTCCCAGTGTACTTCAGTTAAAGTTGATATACTGAAGTTCACTGTTTTAAAAGAGATTATAAAACTGAAAGAAGACATTTTTGTTGTAACTGTCTACTAAGTATTTAAGTTAGTGCAGGGGTATAAAACTGTGCATCATTCTTGTGCATCTGACAAAAAAATGGAATTTACTAGTAGAAAGTTGACGAAATGATTTTAAATGTCTGATAAAAGTTAAATTTAGTCAAATTTGCCACTTTATAAGGTATTCAGCAATCTCCTGTTCTATTACGGGGAGGTAAACTTGCATAGAAATAATAGAAAAAAAAAATCAGTTTTTCGCCATTTACTCTAACATAAGATAGGTGACCCCAAAATTTTTTTCATGCAAATCAAAGCAAGTATATTAGCTAATAATTCACCAAATTTGAAAAAAAATCTATTTCAATAAAAATTTTGTTAAAATTTGCCAATTTTCCCCAATTTCAAATAAAATAGCTAATTTTTACATGACTTTTTTCACACTTACATGTCAAGTGACCCAAAATTTTTATTTTTTATTTAAGCGAGAGAAATTATACCAGTCTAGCAATCAATACTGCATAATCACAACTATAATCCTGTATAATTCTTTAATCTTTAATAACCACCACTCTTACTTCATTTGAAAGCAAATCTAATTAACTAGCGACAGAAACACCAGATGAAATAAAGTCACTTTCCAACACCTGACTGAGACCTGCAACTTTTGCAAATGTTGAATACCATTGTGATGAGCTAGCTAGATGATAAGCTTGCAATATACAATTATGGCACTTCCACGAGATCAATATGGGGTTTAACGGAGCAATAAAGTAATATTGAACGAGGGTTTACCCCGAGTTCAATATTATCTTTTGCGCTCCGTTAAACCCCATATTGACTGAGTATGGAAGTGCCATAATTGTTTTATTATATTTGATTGACATGCTTTAGTCAATGATGATAAACAAAAGGGGAGTGGTATATCTTTTGTTGGCGTGAAAGGGGCATGGCTTGGAAACGTCAATCAAAGTAAGTGTGCAATATGATGATTTATCATGATCAACTGTGCAATATGATGTTTTATTGAGCAGGTACACTTCTATACTGTATACATAGAAACAAAAGTACAAATATAATAATAGTACTTATCTCTTTTCTCTTTCATTATAAATAATACTTCCCAGACAATATGATGCTATATATTATTTTGATGATTTGAATACTGTTCTTGAAATAACCATGTAAAACTTGTTGTCAATATCCAACAAAGATTATTTCAATTAAGAAACATACTTTCCATTGCTAAAATACAGCTGAACTTTGATGGCTCCAACTGCACTAGGTCAAACACCATACTGCACTAGGTCAAACACCATGGATGTATGTTGTCCCTTAATCTGAGTTTGACCTTGATATCTCGAACACCCTCTTGCCCCAAATGTTTACAACAGTCCCTTGAGTGTTGGACTGTCAGTTTGACCGTATAATATTCATACAAAGCTTGTGTTACAAAGAAAGATAAATTACAACTACATGTATAATTTTGTTCAACTAAAAATAAAAAGCTTAAAAGATTTTGGAACTATTTTGCAGTTTTCCACAAAAAGTACCCCTACTGCATATTTACAAAGATTCTCCAAATTTAATTCCAAATTAATATCTGCATCTTGATTTAATTAATCAACACAAATCTTACTTAAGTAATTATACAGAGTCTTCAATTAATCGTGGACACTTTTATAGTATATTCTCTATTTTTGGTTGTATAGATAAGATGTTTTGGAGGTAATTGGATTGTTTCAATGATATGGCAATAGCTGAATGAACATCTGCTAAAACCAACAATATAAAAACTAATTCTTCAAGGAAATCAGAAATTGTAATTATTCTGTAGTCAATATTATACAATAACCATATCATAACAGAACTCATTATATTAGTCACGATAGCAGTAAATAAGGACAATATGACATCAATGGCTAAATTAACTTAATTAGGACAAATCTTATAATTACCTTAATTAGGACAAATCTTATATCAGGCTTCATTAAGATGATAAAAACATTTATTATGCAACATGTAACAATTGGGTGATTAAAAATTAATAAAGAAATACAAAGCAAATTGTACTGAACAGTATCTGTACTGATAAAACACTAGATAATCAATAGCACAACTTATAAGATCAACAAACAGGATGTGACTGACCACACAGGGACTTATGTATTGACTTATTGCGATACACATAGAATAATACCCCAGTATTGTTTGGTGATGAACCAAAAATTCTCCTTTGTTGAAAGATGAACTGCAGCTTTACAACTAAACAATACCTATTGTAGAGGTGTGAATCTGCTTTAGGGCATTCTATTGTCAATCGACTCTTGATTAAATTACCTATGGAAAAAATTTCCTTCCTTGGTCAAGAATTTTGTTGCAACTTATTCTAATGTCATTTAATGATTGCTCAATAATGACTTAATGATGAAATATAAAAGACTTGACCATTAGGGAAATAATTTCACCATTAAGTCATTATTTAGCAATCATTAAATGACAAAACAGTAAGTTGCACAAAATTCTTGACCAAGGAAGGAAATTTTTTCCATAGGCAATTTAATCAAGAGTCGATTGACAATATAATGCCCTAAAGCAGATTCACACTTTTAGATGTAAAGCTTCAGTTCATCTTTCAACAAAGGAGTATTTTTGGTTCATCACCTAACAATACTGGGGTATTATTCTATGTGTATCGCAATAAAACAGCTTCAATTGTCAAGTTTTCATCACCTTGTCACCTGTGGATTAAATTAAAACAAACTTGCTGATGAAAAACAAACAAGAGGCTCTCAAAAGCCTGTATCATAGCTTATATAGAAAATCCTATAGACTATGCCTGTATCATAGCTTATATAGAAAATCCTATAGACTATTATGTTAAAGGGTCTCACTTTCACATTACGTAAAATATGATCCTGTGCATTAAAGGGCCCAATGTTAAACTATATTCCCAGTGGCAGCCATCTTGGATGAAGTCTTGTGTGAGCTATTGTCATCACAGGATCTGTTGTCATGGTTAACATTTTACATTTTGAACTTCTTAAGAACTGCTACCAAACATTACATGTTTATTACATGCTAGACATATATCATTCAAAGAATCAATGAAGGATTGTATAGACTAAGATTGTTTCCAACTGGCCCACCCATTTGAGATTGTTTTTTTTTATTGTGTCACATGTTCACTTGTTCCCTGCTGGAGGCCACTTTGGATGGCTGATTGGCACTTAAAAAACAAGTGTTGACACAGAAATGTCTCGCCTGTATATGCATATCTTTAACAAAATAATTACCCATGGCTACATGACAGGTTCCAGACTGGCATGTGCACACCTACACATGTAAAGTAGACCAAATAAGATGACTATAAGTGTTCTAAGTTACAGAGAAATGATCAAAGTCAATGAAGCATGAAATTGAGGTCAAAACTATATGACAGGTGTCAGACTGGCATGCACCCACCTAGATGTAGCAATATATCACTTATGATGAATCTAGGTGTTCTAGTTACAGAGAAATAAGTATTCTAGTAGAAAAGTGATCAAAGTCAATGAACCATAAAATTGAGGTCAAGGCTACATGACATGTGTCAGACTGGCGCTCACCTGCCTAGATATAACAGGAGACAAAATATAGTATGTCTATACATAAAAGTGTCTCAGAAATTGATTTGAATGTAAAACCATTTCGCAAAATTTACAAAGTCACCGAACTGTGCAAATGAGGTCGAGATCAAATGACAAGTGCCAGACTGGCATGCATCTGCTATGATACATCAATACACATAATATAATTGATCTATGTATTACAAATCCAGAAAAATCAACTTGAATGTGAAACTATGTCGCAATTTTTATGAAGTCACTGAACCATGAAGACAAGGTCAAGGTCATCTGAAACATGTGATGCTAGAAAGCTTACACCATAAGCTACCTGTGGACAAGATGTTGCATATAAGAAATATACTTCAAAAGTTATTAAGGTTTGAACAAAGTTTACGACGCTGCCATTGCCCCTGCCGCCGCCAGAGAAATACCTATATCTTGCTTTCAGCGACTTTCGTAATGAACATACATTTTTGTATATGTAGTGTTTGGTTTCATTCTGTGTAGCAGTTCTCAAGAAGTTCAAAATGTAAAATGTAAACTATGACAACAGATCTTGTGATCACAATAGCTCACACCGGCCTTCAATCCAGGTGAGCATCTAAGATTTATTTGAAAACCAAATTTTGTTTAAGTGTTTTCTTTATTCCAAAAGGATTATTTTGCTGAACAATTTTAAAAGTGTCAAACAATCAGCTAAATTGTATCAATATTCTGCCTCATGAAAAGAAAAAATTGAAAGCTGAGTGCACCTGTTTACTGTTTAAAAACAGGAGCTATAATCTACTGCACAGTAACAAGAGGCTACAATACTAGCAACATAACTACAAGGCTACCCAGGTTCCCAAAACTGTTTGGAAATGCATAGTTTATATGTTCTGTAAACTTCTACTGAATTATGTAGAACACTATCTGATGTACTGTATCTATTCATCTGTAATATTTCCAGGGATTTTTCTGCCTAATTTGGGAAAAGCCACCTTTTCTGAAATTGGGAAGATTTATCGACATTTTTTCACATTTTGGGAAAATAATATGGTTTCACTAAATTTATATGTTTCTGGCAGGGAAAAGAAAAAAAAGCTACACATTTTGCATGATTCTATTTTTTCCATTCTTTGTTCTCCCTAAAATTGTTCCAAAGTTTCAATTTCTTCATTGGTTTAAGAACTGAATGCATTATTTTGAAGTTTCATTGGGATATGAAAGGGTTGACCGAAGCACATTTTTAATGAAGCGCGGTAGCGCTTCATGTTGAAAATGTGCGCCCGGTCAACCCTTTCATAGTCCCTATGAAACTTCAAAATAATGCATTCNGGGGGGGGGGGTTGTGTTTGTACCCAATGCAAACGCATCCGATTGGTCCAAAGCTCCGGAAACAGTCATATTTGTCGGACATGACCACAGAAATTTGTTCGGTTCAGTTTGAAAAATCAGTCCTCTGTTGTAAAAAGATCAGTATATTTTTCACTGAACTCACGGTATCAGTCATGATTACATAATCTCATTATGGAATCAGTTCCTGGTTTAAATTTAGGAACTAACTACCACTGAAGTTTAGTTGACATGAATCGATATCGACCATGTGCGCTTGCTTCACCTGTAGCTTAAACCTCATCCCAATCTTTTCAGCATCAAACAGGATAAATCAACAAGCAGTTGGAGAACATTTTGAATTTTAAATAAAGGGCTACGCCGAGCGCAGCATGATACGACCGCAGCATGTCGACCACTGAAATTTGAACAAGTGTAATTTAAAAGTGAATGTGGACACAGTTAAGAGCTTGACACAGTAACTTGATGGACACACTAAGTAGGTAGACATAGTAATTGTTGGACACAAACTAGAACGAAAAAATCCGTCGAAATCAAATTAAAAAGAAAGATTTTACATATTTTGAAAATTGCAATTTTGGCCCTTTTGACCCCTTATAGATCGGAAACCATAAAAGATACAAAAAATCTGTCGGAATAATACTGAAAGCTTACAAAAAGAGGAATCTTTAGAAAAAAAATTCCATCAAAATCCAATGAAAAATAAAAATTTAGGTAATATGCATATTTGCAATTTTGGCCTCGTTTGGCCCCTTATATCTCAAAAACAAAACAAATTATCAAAAATCTAATAAAAGCGCACATGTTAATTTTTCATAAGGAATCCATTGAAAAAAAACTGCATCAAAATCTGAAAAGAAATAAAAAAAATAAAATTTTTGAGATTCCCCCCTTTTGGGCCCCATTTATCTCATGAACGGTACATGCGACATGAAATCCGTTGACATACTACTGATTGGAAATTTTCTCAGGAGCACACTGAAAGAAACCCCATCAAAATCTGATAAATAATAAAAATTCTGCAGCCAAATACAAGAAAACACCTGATTTTCCCCTTTTTGGCCACTTTTTAAAAACGGGAGAGGCCACGATGACCAAAACCACTCCAAGCCTTCCTTTTGTGCCAAGGAACATTGTGTTTAAATTTCATAAGGATTGATCTACTTGAACTTAAGTTATTGACAAAAAACAAAAGTGTCTACAGACAACAACGCCGATGACGACGACGACGACGACAACGACGACGACAGCACCATACCATTATACGACCTCAAATTTTTTGCGGTCGTATAAAAAGGAATCATGTTTGAATTAGTATAGATTATGACCAATTCATGCTATGAAAATAAACTATTCTATTATTACCGCGTTATTATCAATACTGCGCATGCGTGGCTTTTACCGCAAAAGTGAAAGTGGATTTCCAATTTCATCACGTTGACAAACTGGGCGAGATATAAGTAACAATTTTGTATAGATATTTTATTTAAGAAATAAATAAAAGTAGACGGGACAATTAGAAATCTGGCTATTGCAGGTCAATATTTACTCTTAACATTGCCAAACTAAATTTCACAGCACCTGCAGTTTCAGCATTTGATGTTATGATGGAAACATTAACAAAGACCCCATAGCAGTTACACTTCCATCTAATAAATAATTACTTTAATACATATATAGTATTTCAGTCTGTAGTAGGGGTTAGCCTACAGGATGACTATTTGTAAATCAGACTGCTGAACCCGTCGCTGCGGAACCGTAGCTCTAGGTCCTTTTGCTAATTTTATGATATTGGCGGTTCGCCAATATCATAAAATTAGCAAAAGGACCTAGAGCTACGGTTCCACAGCTACTCCAGTCTGTGTCTAAAACTGTTACAAGTGTAAACATTGCTTAATCAAAAGTTAAAGTATGAATATTTTTTGAACATTAATATTATGTAGTATATCATAGTTACAGCACGAATTCAGGCTTTGCCTTGTATTTTGTTTAATATCAAAAGTTTAAGTATGAATATTATTTTAACATTAATATTATGTAGTATATCAATTCAGGCTTTGCCTTGTATTATACAACTAAGGGTCACTCGCATGTGCAAGTGACAAGATTTGTCAGTTACCTGCCTATATGAGGTTGATGGTTTCCTTCCAATGATCAATTTTCCACCAACTTTAAAACTCAGTGCTACCATATAATTGAGATACTGTTGAGTGTAGCGGTAACACCTCAATCAATTTTTAAAACT